>CAIGRR010329312.1:0-22812 GCA_903798365.1 Fraxinus sp. 1973-6204 | reverse complement strand
GGGGGGGGGGGGGGGGGGGGGGGGGGGGGGGGGGGGGGGGGGGGGGGGGGGGGGGGGGGGGGGGGGGGGGGGGGGGGGGGGGGGGGGGGGGGGGGGGCGTGAGCAATAATATAGTTGAACCGGGACACTTCTATTGCTTGTTAACCAAGTCTTACTTATTTTTGTACTAATGTCTTCCCATAATTATAGTATTCAATTTATAAATCATAATCACCTACCCCTACTTAGACTATATTTTGTTCAAGAACCTGGTTCGAGTAAAATTTTCAAAATAGTTTTACGAGTATGAAGTGAAGTGCTTTCAAATAAGAGAAAGCGTAATCTACAAAAAGAATCCGTTTCCTATATCAAACTCACCCAATCAAACTCTTTATCTCGTCTGAAACACTTGAATGTGTGATCGAGATAACTATTCCATCAAGTTTGAGATTGATTATAAAAAATCCTAGGCTTGGGACCAGCTTCAGTTTCAACTATGATTGATTAAAAGTCTTGCTTCAAAGACCTAACTTGCACACATGGCCTGAAATATTCTGATTAGGACAATTGGATCCCACTTAGGCATTACCATAGAAATATTTTAATTTCACATCCATTCTCAGCCGGAAGGCTGAGCACCACATAGACATGAATCTTGCACTGAACCTAACCTAGTAAGCAGTGTAAGAACATTCAAATATCATTGGACATCATATAAAATATTTGGAGGTGTAGCTGTATAATGGCCTTAAGCACTCAATTTTCATTTTTCAGAAAAATGTTGAGAGGTATGCCTAGCACAATCATGGCAAGCCTAGGACCATATGACAGGCCACCTTGGCCCAACTTTGGGAGTGGAGGCCCAATAAACAGCACATGCCATGTAGGCCATGCCTTAACATACCGAATAACCCAACAAATTTTTACACCACTGTGTACGTAATTCAAAGTGCAAGTGAAGATTTGAACACCCAATGAGGCTGTGCACTGATTAGGACTCGTTTGTTATAACTTTTGAATAACTAAAAGTTACTTCTAAATTTAAGAAATTACTTTTGAACCCATTGAATGAAATCAAGAACATTTTCATAGAAATTCTGACCCCTGTTTGGAAAGATTCGTGGGTTCCAAACAGCTATAGTAGCTATCACTTCACAAAATCATACATGAGATTTTCACCTCATATGGCTCTAGGGATGTCAATGAATCGAATCAAAACTCGAGTAAAAATGATTTAGACTTTTTTCTTCCTAGTCGAGTCGAACTTTTGCTCAGCCAAAAAACCTAAGCTCGACCCGAGTTTTCAATTCGGGCCTTATCGAGCCAAGTTGGGCAAGACGAGCCGAACCGACTCACAATTTTTTTTAATAGGCAGCTACCTGCTAACACAAGCAGCTACACGCTGACGCAGGAGGCTAATCCATGTTTCCAAAGTGGACTGATTCACACATGGGACCTGTCCTCTTGCCTATTAAATTAAACAATAAGAAATTCATTGAAAATTAAAAATGAATTCATCCAAGAAACCATCTTGAACACTACAAGTTGCATTACATTACAGTTTTTCACTTCTTAATGATATTGACATGTAAATTAACAAATTAAGAGATGAAGTTCATAGCCAGTCTCAATCAAAGATTGACAATTTATTCAACAAAAGCATAATTGAGATCATTTCAGTCACTTTAGTTTTTCAGACATGACAACTTTTGAATGTCATCCCATTGCATATTTCTGTGTCCAGCTGCGAGCAGTAGACTCGTACTTGGCCTTGTCCGTCTTGTACATATGAGCAATTTCTGGCACGAGAGGATCATCGGGATTTGGGTCCGTCAACAAGGAACAGATAGACAGCAAGACCTACCATCAAAGTTTTCAGTAATATAGAAAGATGCATATCAGATTAATTTCTTCATTAACTGAAAAATAACTAAAGAAAATAAATAAAGAGGAAAAGAATAATACAAATGTGAAAAACCTCATTCTCCATGACTAATTGAATAACACAAATAAAATAATGCATTTGAGTTATAATTAACCTTTATAGTAGCAGAAATAACAGTTGATACTAAAATGGTACACCAGAAACCAAGTTATCCAGATTGTATTATCTCCTATCTAATTAAATATTCTATTTATAGATTGGATGTGTAGATCTCCTGGTGCAAATCCTTGAGTTATTTCATTTTCTACATATTCTCCTACATAAGACTCAACTCACAACTTGCGTTTATTTGATACTAAGAAGATTAACAATCTAATCTAAAACAAGGTCATTTTCCACCATTATTTGCAGAAGGGACACTCATCTATCTGGGAAAAAGAAGATATTTTACCACATCAAATAAGAATCAATCGCCCAAGCCAATGCTTGAAAATTAAGGAATTAATCAACTGCAGGAAGTGGAGAATCCAGAAATTCCATTCCCCTCCCTTCTCTTAAGTGAGAATTATCACAACTATGTAAAAAAAAAAAACCTAAATGAGTTGCATACTAAAACAAAAATGCAAAGATAACGATACAAAACATAGATGTTAATAGTTGTGTATTGTAGAAGGACATGTTATGGTTGTGTACAACAAAAGGAAATAAGTCAATAACTCCAAACATTGTATATAATGATGTAAAGAACCAACAACCAAAAATTCACTTTTAGGTAATGAACTGTTCCGTGCATGGTCAAGAGCAAATTCATTTAGAAAACAAGTCATTTCAAACCATGTCCGTACATGTATGGCCAGCCTGTGGATGCCACCCACAAAATGACATACCTTAGATATGGTCAATGCTGGGCTCCACTGCTCTTTCAGAATATCAAGGCAAATGCTTCCGTTGCTATTGATGTTAGGATGGAAGACTTTTGTCCTAAATGCAACCTAAAACAATGAACGAATCAAATTTTGAGATCGCTTGGCAACTCACAAACTTAGGAACCAACGGGTTTCAAGAATATGCTATCAAACCCACGTAAACAAGCAAAGAAAACAGAACATGTTTAGTCTGCAACTATTATACAGAAAACACAAAATGAGAAATTCAGGGTGTGTTTGATGATATTATTGAGAAAAAAATATATTTTAAATAGTGATATGATGGGAAATATGTGGTTAAAAAGTAAGCAAAAAATTATTATTGTGATGGAAAATATTATTTTATTGAAAAATATGTAGTTGAAAATAAGTTTTGAAAGAATGTGTGTCAAACAGGGGCTCAATCTCTCTTTTTTACCAATGATTCTATGTACACTTATGTAGTTCGATACAGGCACAAATTTACAGTCTGAGTTCTCAATACACAAATGTCATGTGACAATAAGGACACTATGATAACATTCTACAGTAGCAGAGAAATATACTTCCTGGGAAAGAAGATGAATTCGCAAAGGAAGCAAACAGTTTACAGGACATGGCAGAATAAGAAGAATGATAAAATGACGGAGAACAGAAATCATAAATTTTCATAGGTCTGAAAACGACAAAACAATCAGCCTTTGAAGTACACTTCCGGAGCATCCTACCAGCTAGTTCCATGTCATTGTGGATCAACAACCGAATAATTATAAAATGTAACAAGCTACAGCAAAGAGTTGAAGTATACCTTTGGTGGCTTAAAAGGGTAATCAGGAGGAAAATGAATAGAAACTAAAAATACACCTCCAGCATAAGGGCTATCAGAAGGTCCCATAATTGTGGCTTGCCAGTGGAACATATCTTCTGCTACAGGACCTGCAATAATGATTTACATGATGGGGTTAACATATGGACTTACATTGAAGGCAATTACTAAAGAAAAATTCATAGAATGTAACAAGCATATATACCAAAAAAGATGTGCATAAAAACACCAACATGCACGAAATCACATGAATTCAACGATGTAATAAAATGTGAAATTGTCAAAACTGCAGCAATCCACAGTTTCCAAGTTTAATTAGCAATATGACACCAGAGCACATGCCCCATGAATTCAGGTCGAGCGACAATGAATCCATGTAGAGGATAGCTTCTGGACCCACAAGTGAAACACCAGCAGTAATGCCAAGAAAAATGCTTCACTGCAGGTTGTAGATCAAATGTCCAACACCGAAAAGTCAGATGAGATCAAAATGAGAAAAGATGGTTATGTAAAGTTATGCTGAGTGGAGGATTAAGACATCCATCAGCATTACTACACAGGTCTACACAATGAACCCAAGAGTCAATTGAAAAATGACACAGCCAGTCTACCATAAGAAGAAAAGTTAAAAAGTTTCAGGAGATATGATGAAGATTTGATTGAATAATCCCCAAAAATATATACTTATTTTAGGCGTCAACCAATTCATTTACTTTTTAACAACTATTAGATTAAGTTATGAAATCTCCATTATGTTATATTGAAAACTTCCCTATTTCTCAACGGTTCTTGAAAGCTACAATTCTTTGTACTGTTCATCTGTTTTGTCAAAAAGTACCGTTCAAGATATTGTTAAGAGCCACCCAACTACTCTCAATCTAGCAACCAAAAGTAGAGTTTTCGGCATTCTCCAATTTAGTTTTGACCTAATTTGTACAATTTCAGGGCCTTTCTTTTACTTTTTCAATCTCTGTTAGAAGAGAGGCTTCATCCCATGATGCAAATTTCTTGGAACTTATATTCACAGTTTAGCTTGTCAAGACGAGATCTTTGCAGCAGAGGAAATTGTGAAATGAAAACATAGATTCTGATTTATTTCTAACCTGAATTATTAGTTTTTAAGTTAGGAAACTTTCCATTTTGTTATTGTGGCAACTCTTCAATCTCTAGATTCCATGCATCAATTGCATCAAGATAAAAGATGCTTACTTTAAAACGTCCTTCAATTCACTCCAATGTAACTTTTTCATACAGAAATGCATGTGATCAAAACGTCCATTAACTCACATCAATGCAACGTTTTGACAAATCATAGAAAACTAGTATCCACAACCTTGGAAACTTAAGCAGATAGCACATTATTAGATAAATCCTCTGATTCCAAACTGTACAAAATTTACTTGTATCAATAGTACCAAGCACAATAAATAAATAAAGAAACAGCTAAGTCAATAGTCACAAACCAAATAAACTATTAGCTCTTTAGAATATCTTATTTGACATTTTACAGCTCAGACATTTTGCTGTACTTAAACCAAAACTTTATGCACAAAACGGGAAGGAAAAATACCAGCGCTGCATGATGTAGGAGGGTCCTTCTGCAAATCCTTGAGCTCCTTCAATATCCGTTTGGAAGCCATAAATTAACCTTTTTCACCTTCAAAGCAAAACCCTAACCTATCACAACAACAGCACAGCAGATCCTCGTAAAAACAAAGAACATCATAAAAATAAAAAACCCACAAAACATATTAACAAATACAATCTCCCAGAAAGTAAATCAACCCCTCAAATCCAATGATCTAATCCCAACTCCTCCAAAACACAAAATCAACCCTCTCCCCCAAATTCACTTCTTCACGAGAAGTCACATCAATAAGATTACATAATATGTATGGATAGTATGAGAAGAAGGGTACCTGATTATGAAGAGGAGTTTTGAGAGGGCGACGAAATTTGCAAAGATTAGCAGAATCCTGTGCCAATCCTGAGCAAGGGGAGAAGGGATGTCGATGAAAAACGCGCATTATATAGTAGGCCAATATTTAATTTACTTTTTGTTGGGGTCCATAGTGTATTGTGTAAAGAAAATGGCGTAATATCAACGCCATTTCACCTTTATACGTTGCCTGTGGAGCGGATAATGTTTTGGACATATACCTCTTAATAAATTTTGCGAAAAATGATATATTATTATGTATAGTTAAAGGTTGAAAAAAAAAAGTATTTAGGAGTGTGTACTTAAAAATTATTCTAACGAGGTGCTTTGTTTTATATCTTAAGAAAAATGTTTATAACTAAATTTATTTTTTTATTTGATGCGCAATTAAATTAATTGTTAGTTGAAGACCACATTAAAAAAAAAAAAAAATCAATTTTTAGTCAAGGTTTGCATCAAAAGTTTCTTGAATTTTTCTATTTTTGCAAAGTTTTTGATCTTTTTTTGTTAAATTTTTTTTAAAAAAATTAGAAAACATTTGTTGGGGTGTAACGAGGCCGCTCTTTAGTTCATGGGACGTGTCATGCAAATGATATTTATCTAATATCATAAAATGTTTAGCCTATCATCAATGAATACTGATACATGATGTCATAATTATTCAAGATACTCAGTGGGGTGAGAACCTCTATCCCCATAAGGCTGCTACCACTATGAGGTCGTCAACCCCTATGAGGCCCTCTACCACTAAGAGGTCGTCTATTGTTATGAGGTCGTCGACTCCCATGAGGTCGACTACCCCCATGAGGTCGTCAACCCACATGATGCCCTCTACGTCCACACAAACCGTCTACCACTACGGGTCCAATGCCACACTCAATTACATAAATGATAATGTGCTAGACAGGAACCGTCCAACGGCAAACGTGGGTACAACCAACCACTTGAGGTGTGAGGGTCATTCTACCAAACGTGGGGGAAGTTGGGAGGCTTACGTGGGACACGTGGCACCAGCAACCGCCAAACGCGTGCGTAGCAACATGTGCCTATAAAATACCTCCAAGGTGAGAAATGTTTGTCTTCTTGAAACTCAAAACTACGTGAATGCACATTATACTATCTTTCTACTCTCACAAATCGATTACTGATTCTCACGTCGGAGGTACAACAGGGGAAAAATCCCCAACCTCATTTTACAGGTAGCGACCGCTGATTGAAGTAGCCGGACCACCGCACTCGGTAAGGTAAACACAGAGGACAATCTCACAAAACATTTCAAACACCAATTTATTTTTAAATGAAAAAATCGAATTTCGATCCTTAAAGTGGTATCAAAGATAGGATCATGTGTTCGAATCACAATATAATTGAGGGATTGTTTTGTTGCAGTAAGTCAACTTTTAAGCCCATGCGTTGAATCACTCGAATGATAGTGACCAAATGTCATAAAATGTTTAGTCTGTCTCATTAATATGAATTTATTTTCAGATGAGATGATTGAAATTCGATCGTACACATTAATTGAAATGTCAAGTTCCCAAAAAAATTTGTTTTCAAAACGAAAACGCCTTTTTATGAGTTTTTCGATAAGAAAGATTACTATCTATAGTAAAGCTCTCTTTAACCTAAGCATGGTTAGATTAAACGATTTCTCAAAAAACACAAAATAATTAAATAATTCAGAGAGAGAGAGAGAGCAGATCCAATAATGGCATTATTAATTTATTAAAATCACAATCTGCTTTCACTCTAGATATTATCAAAAAGGGCTGAAAATAGTTACAAGTTAGACCAACTCCACTCATATTAATTAAAATATCTAATGCAATGTGAATCTAAGGTTGTAACAGCTCATTGACGCTTTGCCGCACCTTCTCCTTCCAATTCTTTCTTCTCTACTTCATCAACTGCGCCAATATCCATTGCAAACAAAATAAGATATGAATGTGTATATATTGAATATTCATCGGAAGTTTTAATTATCAACAATCTATGTGACAGTGAAATAATTACCACATTTTGCTATAAAATTATAAATTAAGCCTGGTTTGATTTTGCTAAAACTCCGTTTTGTAAATTCTGATAAAAGTTAATAAAATGTGTTGGCGAAAAGTTGATAAAAGTTGTGAATTTTACTAAATGTGTCATTAAAATTAATTGTTAACTTTGACTTCGATTTTTTCAGCTTTTTAATTAAACCAAACAACGGCTAAAATGTATCCCAATTTTATAGGACAACGTGACTCTTGTCTCACATCAGATAGTCTGACGATCGTCGGCACTTCTAATTAATAGCATTACTTGCAAATATATACGTATGATGTGTGTAATTGATGAGGAATTTTCTTACATTAAAGGGCTCATTTTGACATTGCATGAAGGAGGATGTCCATTGTCAATATCTCCTTCATAGATGCTTTTGCACAAAACTTTAAATGGAAATCCATTCAATAATTTCTTGCCATACAATAAGAAATCAATGTGACCTCTTAGGACAATATCCATAAGCAATTGATGAACCTTGGACTTGTCCTCTAAATCTTTACCATCAGCATCTTCGACCTCCTTGTCCTTAACCGAGGTATGCACTTTCACTTCAGCTGTCGTACTAGGTTTCTGAGTAAAATCCTTCAACTGCATTTTCCCCAGGTCGACCCCTTCAGACGATACTTCAACGTGCATGTCGCTATATATGAGCTCAATCTTGCCATTTTTGTTGGATGCATTGAGGCGTATGTCAAACTCCGATGTCAAGAATGTATCGGCTTTGGATTCGTTGACGTAAAGTTTAACGATGTCAATCCTCTGGATGTGGAAATGTGGGAGGTTCGACTGGAGGAACGCAAAGTATATTCCGCCTATGAGGAGGATGAAGAGAAGGAAGACGCCAACGATTAAGGAACCGCAGGCGCAGCACATGTTGAAGCGTGAACCGCAGCGTCCTTTTTTGCCCTGCCCTTCAAGGTCACCACCATATGGCTCCACACGTGACTTGGCTAGGGTGGATTCATTGAAGGAAACTCGCCGTGACAGATTCTTTTGAAAGCTCTGCTGGTGGTTGCGGTTGGCGGCTGCACCACTTGACAATGAAGGGATTTGGCCATTTTTGGATGGTTTGGCCGCCGAACCCGCCATTGCAAGAGCAACCTCACAACCCCACTCTTAATGGAGGAAAAAATAAGAATCTTTGTTCTGGTATTCATATTTCAATAGTCTGATTATTCCATTCTCGCGTTTGCCTTCTATATTTAGAAGAATGGCATGACCTTTTTTTTGCTAAATTTGAGGTTGTAAATGAATGACCAAACAAAACTTTCTCATTCTTAGACTCGTATTGAAACACGGATTGCCAAAGAAAGAAGGAATATTTGTTCTGTCAAGACAATTTATATTCTCCTTACTGTAATCTTATGCATATGGACCTTTTTCTAGATCCACATCGAGGGTCAGTCTCAAAATCATCTTGAGATTTTTCTTCGAAAACTCAATTGGGTGGTCAAGACTCCCCCGAACGAGCCTACCATTGTTATATTTTTCATTATTTCGATTTGAACACTTCACGTTCGCATCATTCTTCTAATACTGTCAAATGATCATACTTTAGTGTGAGCCGAAAGACACAGTTACCATGAAAATAGTATAAAAAAGAAACGGTGTCGAAAAGGAAACAAACACTTCTATTGTAAAGCAAATCAATCCACTACACGCCAAGGCCATTTAATCTTGGGCAAGTTCCCACTCACGAGCCATAAATGCATCTAAGGCTTTAAATACAACCAGAAATTTTCACAGTGATGAATTTTTCAGAACTTGAACACAGAAAAATCAGAAAGTTTTGAAATACGTGATTAATGATTAAGAATTTACGAAAGAATCAGGGGGTCGGTCTGTACAACCGAGTCCTTGGATTTACTCTTCTGAAGATGGCCGGTTACTGGAGTTGGATTGCCGGACGTCTTTGATCATTCGAACTACTTCATCCATGTTAGGTCGCAGGTCTGGAACCTTTGCAACACATGCCATGGCAATTTGCAGCATTTGCACCATCTCTTCTTCAATGTTTTGGAATCCCATTAACTCAACATCAAAAACTTCAGCAGTCCATTCTTCCCGGACAACAGACTGGACCCACCTTGGTAGATCAACAATATCATCACGCCCTGGCGATTGAATCGGTTGCTTTCCTGTAAGCATCTCAAGTAGAACGACTCCAAAGCTGTATACATCAGATTTGTGAGAATGTTTTCTCGTCTCTATCACCTCTGGAGCACGGTAACCTATGTGCCGAGAAGTGGCTGGATAGTTCATTAGGGGAGCTAAGCCGAAATCCGAGACACAACCGTTTAAATCTTGGTTCAGTAGGACATTAGATGACTTTATATTTCCATGAGTAAACTTAGCACCACCAGCAGAATGAAGATGAGCAACGCCCTTTGCTGCTCCTAAGGATATTTTCACTCTCGTCTCCCAATCCAATGGAGTTCTTCCAGCAGTCCTGTTGGCTGTGAAGTAGAATCGAACAAAAAGAGGAACAAGAAAGATCAAAATCAACAGGATGAAAAATGTTTCAACAATGAAAGTTAAGTTATTGATGGACAGAATAGAGCCATTTACATTTTCTTGATCTAGTACAGTTCAAAAATAATGAGAATGGGAGTCCATCCAAAGAAATTTAGTTCCAAATACATTAGACAAAGTAATCAATTTTTCTTTTTTTCTTTTTTTAGATGCTGCCATCTTCAAGGATAACCAAGATGCTAGATAAAATGTGAGCCTACGCAATGCCGCAAAAAGAAAGGAGCCCAGAGAGAGGGAGGGAGGAATTTACATACCATGCAAAACAGTTGCCAAGCTACCACTTGAAAAATAGTCGTTAACAAGGAGCTTCTCGTCTTTGGAGTAATAATAAGCCCGTAGTGGCACCACATTTGGATGCTGTCCCAGTCTCCCGATAGTTTCCATCTGCTGTTCAAAGTCCTTCTTCCCCACTATCACCTCTTTCAATCTTTTCACCACAACTGTTGTTGACTCTTCTAAGACTGCCTTGTATGCGGTCCCAAAGCTACCCTTTCCCAGCACTTCAGCCGAGGCCCTTAATAAATCCTCAAGATCAAAGTTGTAAGAACAGCCTTCATAGAAAACCAACTTGTTCTTTTCCGGTTCTTGCACCCCACTACCAAACTCCTCCCTTGGCTTCTCACTCCTCCCACCACCAGAAGACTTACCTTTGGGCATGGCACCGTCATCACTTTCCTTTCGCTTAAAGAAGCAGAATAATAAAACGAGGGCTATAAGAAAAAGCACTACAGTCCCTCCCACTGCAATGGTGATGATAGCTCCCAAGGCAAGTTTTTTCTTAGAACTTTGATTTTGAGGGACTTCTGAGGGAGGTGGAAAAGAACTAGGGGAAGGAGACGGCGGACTAACTGGGAAACAAACATTTAGGGGCGGACCACATAAAGTGTTACCAATAAATGAAGAATTAGGGAACTTCTTTAGAGAAGATGGGATAGAGCCATCAAGATGGTTGTAGCTTAAGTTCAAATGTTTGAGCCGCGGAAGGTCAAGGTTGGGAATTGATCCAGAAAGAGAATTGTTTTGAAGGTTCAGTGCAATAAGTTGAGTCAAATTCTGAACCGTTTGAGGAATTTTTCCAGTAATTGAATTAAATGAGATATCCAAAACATTGATTTGAGGGGAAAAGGAAGTTGGAATATCACCAGAGAAATTATTGTGCTGAAGGAAGAGGTAATGAAGAGAAGGAAGTGAAAGGATATCGGGAGGAAGATTACCACTGAGGCGATTGGATCGTAGGCTGAGAATCCTCAACGAATCCAACTTTGCTAGAGTGTCGTCCGGAATTGGACCTGAAAGTCCAACACCGGGAAGCCGCAGAGAAATCACATTTCTGAGATCCTGAGAGCATTTGACTCCTACCCAAGAGCTGCAGACAGGTGTAGCAGGATTCCAGTTGAGTTTCCGACCATGTGGAACAGCAGCAGCAAATGCGAGAAGGGCTTGTTTATCCGAGTTCAAATCACCAATTGCAAGAGGCAGAAGATTTACAATGACAAAAAGAAAAGGAAGTAATATATGAGGAAAGCAGAATTTCATTTGGAAGTCCACAGAAGCATGAAGCGGAAATCTGTGCAGGTATTGCAGTTTTCCTGAAGGGAAAACAGTAAGGTATCATTAGCCTATGAAACAAAAAAATAAGGCACAAATTTTAAAAAGTCTATAGCAATAATTTCCGGAGTAGTCATGAAAGAGAAGCAACATAGACAACATTTCTCCAGGTAAGAATAGAAAATTGGAAGTAAATGAAAACAAATTTTTTGGAGTAAATAGAAAATGTTATCAAACTATGATACACCTATTTTCTACCTTATTGATATTGGAAGACAATAATCAGATGCAGAAACATAATAAGGCAAACCCGACCTCGAATTGCAGCGCAACAATTTGAGGCGTCGATATTGTTACGCAATAAAGCTTATTCCTATGTTCCTTACTCAGTCTGAATAGCAAAAATTCATTGCTTCAGTTTAAAACAGGGAATGAAGTCGTCTGTAGTAGTTAAATTTGGGTATCAAAGGATCAAGAAAACAATAAATTGTATTGAACTGCATGCTCTCATTACCTGCTATAACTAAAGCTTCTCTTTACAAAGGCACTAGACATTTATCTCGGAATGCTTGGTGAAGCACTACCAATTAAAAAACATTCATTTGCCACTGCAGGCACTAAATGAGAGTGATTTCATCTATAACTCGGGAAATTAATCGTTGAACTTTTTCTCATAATAGCCAAGTATAGCAGACAAAGGGTGCTCCACCAAAACCACAAAGAATTCGAAATTTCGAAATATATTTCTGGAATTGATAAATAAAATCTCCTGTACACTTCCACGTGAAAAAAGCAAAGCACATTATGACAGATTATTCAAGAAAAGTTCTAGAATAGCTAAAAAGGAAACATAATTTAAAGAAAGAAGAAAAGGCAAAGGCATGCCCCCTTTTCAATGATCATTATGCTGTCACGGCTGGATGCTTACTGGTTGCTTCCCTCAAACCTTAACGCAGAAAATGCACTGAACTCGGCTGAATCAGCTAAATTTATGTCACCAAACAAAGATAAAAGAGAATGGGGGACAAGGTAAAAGAGAAAATCAGAAGAAGGAGATGAGAAAAGCTGTTGAACGATTTCAACAAATTTCACTGAAATGATGAGATTACAAAAGCTGCCATTCATCTTTCCCCAATTCTGTATCTATAGTCTTCCAAAATAGAGAAAACGCATTTCTCCTCACAAAATGCAAAAGAAGTGTTTTAACTAACTTAATACAATTCAATCAAGACAAAGCGGCATAGTTTCTACTTAACCCACACGACGTCGTCTTCAATTCATTTGTTCCAGTTAAGTTTGGTTGGCTCCTTCTCTTCCTTTCCTTCTTCCCTCCTCCTTCCTCCCCATTGGCTCTTTACATGACATGCCCAGTAAAAACATCACAAATGCTTATTTTCCCAATAAAATGGATTAAAAGTTGCTGGCAATAAGGCATATAAAGCCTCATTGAATTATCGGGTTTTTATTTTCAAAAATGATAAATTCAATTCATAAACCTACTTCGATAAAACAAAAAGCAGAGAACAACTCGAGGAATTTTTCAACAACCTCTGCAACAAGTACAAGCTTCCCACATTCAGATCTACTACTAAAATTTCTTGCCTTAAACTCATCTAAAGCTGATAAAATGTAAAAGAACACAAGCACAAAAAACATATGGAAGGGGCAAATATGAAACATAACCAATATTACCTTGCAGCATTCCGGGGAAGAGCCAAAATCAAAGCTTCACATTTGAGTTAATGAATTTTACTCAAACTGTGCAGCGCCAGCATTAGCATCACCATTGTCCATCAAGAATTCAGAATTCGCTTAGAGAAAAGAAACCCAACATTATGAACTAAAAATTCAAGAGACCGAATCATTATAGAGTCATTCGTTCAACCACCGAGAGTGAGAGTGGGTGGGTAGTGAGGGATAAATAGGTGTGGCGTGCTTTTAAGTAAATTAATGAATGGCTGACCCAGGCCCCCACCCCACCTCACTCACCAGACTGTATTTTCTTTCTTATTTTGTTTTTGTTTGAAGGAGGTCTCACCCGTGGAAAAAATGAAAAAAGTCTTTATTTTGACTATAAGCAATTAGCCACATGTGTTTGGCTGTGCTTATAAAATTCACTTATTGGTGAAGTTTCGAAATATAAGTAATATTTTCTTGATCAAACTTAAATTTAAGTTATACATCTTGACGATAAGGTAAGAATTATTCTCAAAAAAAGTATACTCTGTACTTCAAAATGAGAAAAAATGCAACTTATCTAATAAATATTTAGAAACTTCTTAACCTTGGCTAAGCTTTAAAGTATAAGTAAATAAGTAAATCGCATACCAAACCAAATCAGGTGTATAGTTGAGTTACTTAAAAAAGGAAATTTACTTCAAAATAAAAATATAAAATTAGCTAAATATGTTTGAATGTATAAAATTGGGTCATTGGGTGTAAATTAGTATCTTCAAAATTATTTTTTCATCCTCATTTACATCTCGATATATTTAAATTCAAATTTTGCTCTAATGAAAAGATTGAAATCCACTATTTACCTCTTGCGCATTTTTATCGATAATTTGATAGC
The DNA here is from genome assembly GCA_903798365.1 of Fraxinus sp. 1973-6204. NCBI lineage: Eukaryota > Viridiplantae > Streptophyta > Magnoliopsida > Lamiales > Oleaceae > Fraxinus > Fraxinus sp. 1973-6204. The sequence goes on along the minus strand of CAIGRR010329312.1, from coordinate 8,580 downwards.
CCTTTTTTCCCATGAAAAAAAAAAAAAGGAAAAAGGGCTATCAAACATCGCCTTAACGTCTATGATTGACCTTTTTTCTTTTTTCCGCTCTAGAAGTAACGTCTATGATTGACCTTTTTTCTTTTTTCCGTTCTAGAAGTCTTAATATGGGTCCCACATATAACCATTCGTGTACCAATTCGTTGTTGGTTTGGTTGAAACTTTTTCTTTAATTGAACTTATTTTATTGTACTAAAAAAATATTAAAAAATGATCACCTATTACATGTTGCACATTTTCCCTTTCCCCTTGTACAAGGGAAAGATTCACAAGGTCAATACACGGAACGGTTGTCTCCCTGTAATTGGCTAAGCCAAACCAATTACACTTTTTTGGCTTATCTGATTACAGGAGGGATTTTGACTTAAGCCAATTATGGGGGAGCAGTTGCAAATTACACTTTTTTGGCATAGCCAATTACAAGGGGACAATTGTTCCCTATATTGACTCTGTGATTATTTCTCCCGCACATGTAGCTTCACCCTAACATGCATATAAAGACAAATGTAAAATTAACCCCTTCGAGGTGGTCGAATTGGTAGAGTAGGTGAACGCGAAAATCGAAAATTATGAATTCGAATTCTCTGTCAATACTTTCTCAGTCGAGTTAATCGCACTGAATTTGCCTAGTACGATTTACCTCTCATGTGTGGTTTACAGGCTACTGCACATGAAGCAGGGTTTATTAAGTGCGCACTCATAGTGGTCGGGACTCCGCCGACGGGGTAGCGACTACGGGTTCCTGCGTCACCAAAAAAAATGAAAAATTTTACAAGGCATATTTGGAAGATAAGATGTAAACCTCCAAATTAGGTTTTCTACATAATTTCTTCCCCATCACGATTACATGTATATATAAGTTCCAATTTTGTAAGTCTCCAAATATAAATTCTAATTAAACAAGTTTATGCAAAACCCTAATTCATAAACAACTTTCATATGTGCCAAAATCACTAATATTTAATGTAACAGTAATACCAACTCGAATAGTTTCAAGGCTTTTAACATACATTGTCATACTTTCCAAATGACGACAGAGCTTTTAATGTCACTAATATTATTTCGATAAAACGACCTGACCATAGGTCATGACAAATACCTAATCTCCTTTGTGCGCTCAGCAGAATATATGCAGGGCCCAATTTGATCGAAATTAAGACATTTCTCCTAATTCAACAAATTCCTTTTTTATTTACGTATCCCCCATACAAATTTAAAGTGTGACATTATTCTATAATATTGAACATTCTTTGTCTTTCTTTGTAACCTTGTTAGTTGAGAAAAACACAAATTCAAGGCTCCACATGCTTGCATATGGGATGACACAGCCCTTTTAACCTATCCTTTGATATTATTGTGACTACAACGTTTCAATAACAGTATGTTTTTTTTAACAACGTTGTTGATCGTCGAACCAACTGAGGTCTTCGCGTCATCTTCAGAGTTGTATGGATGAGTTTTCACACATTTTTGAACGTCTTTCTTCTTCATCGAGAGTTTGTAAAACAGTAGTTGGTCGAGTGAAATGGTTAACAGAACGGAAAATAATAATAATAATAATAACTGTAAAAGAGCACAATAACACAATTAAGTTGCCCATTTCTGGAGATTGAAAATCGTCAATAGCCTTCACAGAAGCAACTCTTAGGACATTACAATCTAGGACTCGATTCTGGATGATGCTCCTTTGGGGGGAGAGAGGGGCTCGGATTGCATAATATTCAACATCTCCCTTCAAAATACTTACAGATCACTTGTAAAATTCGAAGTCAGTGTCGGGCTTCTTTACATTGGATCTGTAACCCTTCTCGAAGTCCTTAGGGAGTATAACATACCGGTTCTTTCTTACTGCGTGCATTCCTGCTTCTTGGCAAATAGCTGCAATCTGGAACCATAACCAGCCAATGGCATCAATGTCACATCAATTGTTGATCAAAAGCAAAACTCCAGTATTTTACAGTAATCATCGTCATGCTTCATATTTAGTGGTTCAATTATTATTATTCACTCTCCCTCGTGACACTCATGAAGCAACTAACCTCAGCAGCACTAATTTTGTCTGGTCGAGACACGTAATCTTCCAAGTCCACTTCATCACCTAAATTCATTTTCGCTGTGCAAACCTGCATACGAAACAGTTAGGATTTAGAATATGCTTCTATTCGAGTCGAAAATTCGCGAGAACTTAAAACTCATGAAGACAGGGCATCTCTCTCCCTCGGCATACTATTTAAATATAAATAATGAAAGGAAGATAACCAAGAAAGACACTCCAAAACCTGAAACACGAGCCTCTTTTGACGCCTATCGGGCAAGGGAAACTCGATTTTCCGGTCAAGCCTTCCAGGACGCAGAAGTGCGGGATCCAAAGTGTCAGCTCGATTAGTTGCCATAATAACCTTTACATTAACTGTCTGATCAAAGCCATCCATCTGCATAGGACAAGCTAAATTCATAACTCCAAATAACAGATGGGAAATGCAGCAAGAATGATCGCATCAAAATTCTCCAAGGTCTACCTGATTTAATAATTCCATGAGAATTCGCTGGACCTCTCTGTCAGCTCCAGTTTGAGCATCAAACCTAGCAGTAGCAATTGCATCAACCTCGTCAATGAAAATAATAGCAGGGGCATTTTCTTTTGCGAGCCGGAAAACATCACGTACCATTCGTGGGCCCTGTACATATTGTTAAAACAGAAAATTTTTGCAAATTCAAGAATAAAACAAAGTACAAGATAAAGTAAAGGGCACAGTAGTTTCAGTCCCCAAATACGTGTAACCAGTATAGCCTAATCTACCCATGAAATTCCCCAGTATACAAGTATTAACAAACTTCCAATAGACATTCAATTTGATAAGGATTTACATCTCGAAAGTTGTAGTCAGGTAGAGAACAATTTCCTCCACATGAGTATCATCTGTAGAAAGTATCGATAAATATAATGTTGTTCAATAACAAGCTACTGCTGTTAAGAATTCTTTTGTCTTTCCCACTTCCGCAGTTCATTTAAATGAATAAACAGCGTGTGCATGTATATATGCATTGTTTCACCACCAACGATGAACAGCTCAAACGAAATATCTGGATTTTGGATGTTAAGTAAAAAGTGATACATACTAAGCTCATAACTAATAGAAATTCAATGGAAAGAATAAACAACAGCAAGTGGCATAGTAAAATACAAAATAAAAAGATAATGAATGCATGATTATAGATATTTAAACCATACCCGCCCAAATATTTCTGAACAAATTCTGAGCCAACTACTCTAATGAAGGCTGCAGTCGTATGGTGAGCAACAGCCTTAGCAAGCATTGTTTTCCCAGTGCCAGGAGGACCATACAGCAAGACACCACGAGGAGGATCTATGCCAATCTGTTGGTACAATTCATGATGAGTCAAAGGTAACTCAACAGCTTCACGGATTTCCTGCTTTTGAATGTCACATCCTCCAATATCCTGCCAAAGTCGATACAAGGTAAATATTTTGTTGGAACATTTGCATGTTAACATACCTGAACTACTTGAAAATCCATCTGAGAAAAATGAAAAAGTCAAAAATAGCATAAAGGGCAAAAACCAATCGATACCCAATACAACTTTGCCTAACAATATCCCAAATGAGTAACTATATTACAACCAAATGTTGCAATGAAATGGGGGAGGGAACAATCAACAGACCCAGTACAACAGTGCCAAAAACAATATTCCAATGAGCAACCAATTTACAAAAACATTGCAATCCCCCCATGCTGAAGCACCCAGATCTGCTCAATAAATAAAATGTGGACCTGTCAAAACTAAATTATCATGATTTGTAAGAAAAAAAGCACCAGAAATAACTGCACTAACTGGGTAATGGTGTGATAACAAATGCCATGGACGTTATGCTTCTATCTGGCCCTACAGGACTGTACTCGGAAATGAAGGGTGGGGGAGAGCACGTCAATAAAATCACATGAATTTTTGCTCAATATTGTGTCTTTTCCCTGATGAAGGAGAAGACAATGATAAAAAATTCCAAAAGATGAAAAGGAAAATAGTTAATACATGGTTTTTCAGCAGAAAAATCATGTGAACGCTCAGAAAGTGGATTTGGATTGTTGACAGAACTTAGTATAAATAATTAAGGATGTAACTCCATGAATGAAGGACTTGTGGTAATTGGCATCCAAAAGGGTGTGAGGTGTAAGAGAAAGCATTTCAAGGTGCATGTAAGTTCAGCGAGATTTTGGTAAATTTTGGAATTTGCGACTAGAATGGTCACTTTCATGGGAGTAGGTCCCCATGGTAAAATGTAAATTTTAATTGTTCACAAAAGATAATAATGTTAAGATTTGGTTAAAATTATTATATGCTTAACTACTAAAGAAGGAATTTCTCCGTGCATCACCAACATTCTAACAAACCATTCTCTTTCATCTCATTTGCTGCTCAAGGAACAATTTCAAATTTGAAATCAGGATTATTTTCCCTTGCACAGCTATGATGTGCTAAGACGAGGGATAGAGGGTCCACGTGTGAGAACTTGAATGTCATAAAGTCATATGTGGTCATTCAATGAAAGGAGACTAAGCTTCAATTCTCCAAATCCCCATTCCACTCCCTATTCGAACAATTTAAACGGAAATGCTTCACCTATACACACGATACTTAATATTGAGAGAAATTTGTGTGCGGGGGTAGGAATGGATTTAAAGCTTTAATTTCTAAATCCAAAAAACCCCTCTTTGGTGCCTGAGATTGACATTGATGAATGTTCTGATCGAGAACAAAAAATACAAGGGTATCACCTCAGGCGAGCCTTTTGCTTTATAAAAAACACTAGAAATATATTTTTTGCAACTACAAGTACTGTAATTTGGTGCAACTGACATCATGAATATTGAGTTGTAATGAATTCTAATTAAAACCTCAGATAAGAAGATAGGGTCATCAAACTGCCAGAAGTGATTTGAGCAAAGTGAAAGAAGGTTAGGCATACCTTTCTACAGTTAGAAAGCAGAATATATGTTGTTCCAGCCAGAGAGGCTCAAGTCCTATGAACTAAGGAGCTAAGGTTTTAGCACAAGCAGGCACTATACCTCGAGCCTAAATAAAATACAATCTATATAATAGTCATGGTGGATCATTCAGGGACAGCACTCTGCGTGAAGTTCACTCTCTCTTGCCAAGTGTGCAGAGGTCGAAGGTCAAACATGTCTTGACCTTTATTGTTTTTTGAATTTGTAGATTATCCGTATGTCATGCTTCAGGATATTTTCAATTATCTTTTAAAGTTTTTTCCCTAGTCCATCCATAGGGCTGAAAGTTGGCGTAAGTTGCTGACCTCGTGAAAACTCTTAAGACCGAATTCATGTCGCTTGAATTAAGAAATCTGAATTTTTCTATGGAGATTACCCTATAATTAGTACCCCACAAAGTAAGGGGAGATAAGTGTGCATTACTTAACAAAAGTCAACGTCAAAAAAATATCCCTTTTAACATCTCTAAATTTGCAAAACATATAACTAAGTAATTGTACTATATTAGCTGAGCCTGAAATCAGTGATGACAAGTACTATTTTTCGCAGATTACCTAGAGGACCTAGTAGCTTTAGTAGCTTCTTGCACTTTGACTGTAACACCAGCCAAGAACAGTTCTGCTTTGGTGTACCGTGTACACAAAAGTGTAGAAAAAAAAAAAAACCAATTTTCCCTCCACTCATTTTTTTTTTACAACACATCAAATGCCAAGGAAAATGTACACTTGGAGTGTACATCTAGCATTTTTGGCCAAAGAAATTGCATGTCAGATGTCTAGCACTATTTGCTCATACCTTAACATGTAGTCCCAAACACGTTTTCAATAACCTACACATTTTAAAACATAGCAGATCTGTTTAAAACTAAAAACATGAAAAAGAACCGTCCATTACACCTATATAGACAGAGTTGTCAGCAAAAGACTTGCACTTCAATACATGCATATAAGTTCCAAGTGTGGATTTCTAAATTATAACATATTTCACACTAGTGTTACTCTATATACTTATAAACTTCTCACAACTTCAAATTTCATGATCTGAGAATTATAGGCCACCGTCTTTATATTTCTAAGCACATTGTACTAACTTTCCCCTACAATAATCAACAAATATCTTAACCTCTCAAAATTGGAAAATTAAAGCATTCATAATTTGCGCTTTCATCAACTATCATCACATCTCAAAATTGGACAATCAAACATTCCTATTCTGTGCTTCCATGATGGTGCATACGAAATCGTGCATCTATCCCCCTTCAAAGCTCACCATTCAGCGAGCTCCTAGCACTAAAGAACATATAGAATAAAAAATAATAGTAGTAAAGTTCTTTAGCATTGTTAGAAAATCGGTAAAAGTAGCTAAATCACATTAATAATTAGATAAATCGTTTCTTGGCAGAATGATATCTATTATTCATAAAATCATCAAATAAACAAAACAAGTATCTAAAGGCTAAAACCCTACTATAAAATTCTCCAAAGAATCCCCAATTCAAGAATCTTCTAAAAAAACTTACATTATAATTAACATCCGGCTTCTCCGACTGGCTAAGCAGCGAGATACTCGAATCTGCCTCCGGTGGAAGCACATCCACGAGGGCATTCGAGTGGCGGTGGAGCGCCACCGAGGCCGACGGCTTCAAGAGTTCCCTATTAATCGTACTGAGAATACGGACATAGTAATTAGATCCCGTGGTGGACCCGACAATAGCGTTGTTCTGATCGATCATCTCCATGAACTGGCCAATAACAAGCGGCACAGACTGGATCCTCTTCACCTCTTCCTGGGCCCGCAGAAGCTCGCGGCGAAGATTCTTTAACTCGTCCTTGACGTACTCTTCTTGGATTTCGATGAATTCCAGTTGGCGTTGGAGGGATTTAAGGCGGGAGTAGAGGTCGTCGTCCGGGTCCGAGGAGGAGGATGGGTCGAATCCAGGCATGGGTCGGGTTGGAGGTGGGTGGTCCGATGAGGGTTTTGGATTGAGAACCATTGCTGTAGCCATGATGAAGCCGTCTGGAAGTTCGCAGGCGAGAGGAAATGCGTACAAATTGGGGTATTTTGTTGATTGCACTAAACACGACGTCGTAGAGGAACCGCCTCTGTAATGGTTTTTTTCCTCTTTTTTCGTCCTTTATTTGGAATTTGGCACCTTTGGCTTTGGAGATGAAGAATTGGAGTTGGAGCAGATGTTCCAACCTTTGAAGAATTTGTAAATTGAACCCTAACATTCAATTCTTAACACTGAAATCCTCAACCTTTTAAACATGTTCCAACTCAGGTCCTTACGTATGGGCATCCATCCAATTGGATGTTAAAATTGGCATAAGCAAGTCACGTGCTTCACTTTATATGTGGCACAAGCCGCACAACCAAGGTTGAACTTGAAATGAGGTCCAAAAGACGGCCACCTTATGTAGTCGTCTTCTTCTTCTTATTTTAATGAATAAAATATAAAATAATATTATATTTCTCTCCTTGTCAATCATAGTATATCCAAATATTCATTCTAACATAAGTGATCTCCTACCACGTTAGTGATTTTGCATTTACAAATAAAAAAAATTTGGCTGACTTTTCTCGCTCCCTCCGAAAACCCACCCCTTCCCTTTCCATTATTTTCGTCGTTGCATTGTCTTCCATCGCCAAACTTTACCTTTGGTGTCGCAATCACTGTCAGACTTCACCTGATGGCCTCACCATCGTCAGAATCTTTTATATTGCACATGTTATTTCCCTTTCCCACCGCCTCTTATCCACGCCCATTTTCCCTCGCCCACTACCCCATATCCCTCTTCCTTTTTCCCTCACGTACCATCCCTTATCCCTCTTTCCCCACTCATTTACCTTTAACGTTGTACCCACCATCGCCCCATTTTTCCTCTCCCCCGGCCCCTTATTCCATTGTATGTATATATGGTGTTGTGTAGTTTTTTTGAGATTTGAGATGGCGATCCATCAATTTTTTCGATAGATGGTGTGGGGGTGGCAATTTTGGCTTGATAACTGCAGCGATGAGAGATGGGGTTTAGGGTTTAGCCGCTACCATCATATTTTCTGAGATATTCGACGTTCATGATGGGGAGGGATTTGTGAATAATACAAACTAATTTGATAAATCAAACAAAAGAGAAGAACTAAGAGATGGAAGAAGAAAACCGATTGTAAGAGACTCCAAAAATTAGGGCAAAATAAATTACAACGAATTTATATACTACAAAATAAAGTAAACAAAAAGGAAACTAAATATTATACAATAATATTATATCTAACATCCCCCTCAAACTCACGATACTATAGCAAAAAGCAGCGAGACTTTGTCCAGCAAGAAACGAAAACGATGAACTGGATAAGAATTCGTAAAGAAGTCAGCAAGCTGTAACGATGAAGAACAAAAGGTAGAGAAATGGTGTCAGTCTGCAAATGATGGCGAATCAGATGATAGTCAATCTCAATATGCTTCGTACGGTCATGGAACGCAGAGTTGTAAGAAATCTGAATAGCACTTTTATTA
>CAIGRR010329281.1:0-13712 GCA_903798365.1 Fraxinus sp. 1973-6204 | reverse complement strand
TTCTTCAACTTTTCTTGATTATTTGTTTCGATTTCTTCCAATCTTTTATAGAAGATCAAATGACTACTACAATATGCGAAAATATAAGTTAAGTTTATCAATTCTTTTGTTTGTTTCCTTTGTTGCTCTTGGTTTCGTTTATCGTGTTGCAATTTTTTTAATTAGTTTCTTCCCAATTTCCTCTAGTAACATTTGATTCCAAACTGAACTTTTCACAACCAAGGTCGGATCTCAAATGACCAAGTTCTTGTGTGTTCATAATTAGTTTCGAAGACTACAACACTCGAGCGGCACTAAGGGCTCTTTCATAGTACCAAGTACTAACGAGTTGTCATGTGATATTCCAACGCAAACAAGATTAGATTATTCCTAACGAATAACGAAACTGACACAAGCAAATTGAAAATAATGCAGAACTATATTTATTATAAATGTCTTCTAAGTAAGATTCTTACTCTTTGTTCTTGAAAATGGTCTCTTGATAATTAATAATTAAAATACAACGATCAAATATTACTTTTTATAATAGTATAGTACTAAAAATTACAAGAACATTACACCCAAAAAAATAAAAATAAAAATATTTTATCTTCTCCCGTTGCGGCCTGCGGCTCATGGGAGCTATTTGGCATGAAATATGAAACACATTATTTGCGTTTTCGTCCAAACAATCTATTTTAGGGTGTGTTCGATAGAGATTAAAATTGAAAAATTAGTCATTATTATTGACTTTTATTAGACGAGTGAGGCCTAATAACGATCATATTTTCAATTTTAATTGAATTTTAAGTTGTACCGAACATGATCTTATTAAAAATATTTAAGATTTTGTTGAAAGAGACTAAAAGTCAAAGTCAATACCATGATGGTGGGACCTAGGAGAAAGCCGAAGTAATCAGCAAGTGAGAATTTTCCTGATTATTTCCTCCTTTATTAAATAATTAAATTAAATTAAAATATAAATAAATTATGTTCCAGTCAACCTCACAATTGAAAGACTCTTTATTAGCAACTATTTTGTAGGGTAAACAGATTAATACCGCGTTTTTATTTCATAGCTTGTTTGGTGGTCATATTTTTGAAAAATAAAAATAAAAATTTTATTTTGAATAATGAATTTTTGGAAAATATGTGATTAAAAAGTAAGATTTTTTTTTTTGAATTACATGTAAAATATTTTATTGTGTAAATGCATAGTTGAAAATGAATATACAGAAAAAAGAATTTTGAAAAAATAGAAGACAAATGATAAAAATTAGATTTTTAGTAATTTTTTATGAAAGTTGATAACATATGGGAATGCATCGGGTTTAAGGATGAACAATCTAAAATCCAGATTATTTACAGCTGGAATGCATGGACAAGAGCTTGATGAAATCGAACAACTTACCAATATTCCGAAGGGTACAATGCCTTTCCGTTATTTGGGCATTCCACTTGCTTCCGTAAAACTTAAGGTTAGTTGTTATGCTCTTTTTTTTTTATAAAATTACAGCTTATTTCAGTGCTTGTTGGACGCTTTCTTCATTTAAATTATTCATTTTATTGGTCATGATCATCCAAATAATTGATCACAAATATTCTTTATCACACTCTACCACTACCAACAACCATCACCATTTGCAAACTGACCTCGATCTGAAATTGTAAATAGGGGCTTGCAATTTCATAAATTGTATTAGAGACCCCAACTCCAACTCCAGTTCTTCATCCAAATCCTAATTTCTCCCCCATTCTTCTCTACCACGTCTCGCCATAGGAAGTGCATCAAGAATAGTGTTGTTGCAACAGCATCGTTGGGGGAAATGGTGGTGGCGAAGATTGGTGGGTGGGGTGAGATACGCCTGATTTTTGAAAGAAAAAGGTTTACACTTATTTTTGAAACGATAAATTGAAAAGTAAGTGTAGGTGAATTTCCATAATGAATAATAAGAGCATGTTTGGTAACGATTAAAATTGAAAATATGGTCGTTATTTGGTTCCACCGTCTAATAAAAGTCAACAATAACGATTAATTTTTCAATTTTAATTCGATTTTAATCTCTACCAAATAGGCTCTAAGTTGTCAATCCATGAAAATAGAAAGTACAATTTACAGTTTGCCAAACATGAAGTCACTTCTCTTACCAAAACAAGATTAGTTAAAAATAAATTGAACCCAGCCGTGTATTTGGACCGAGTCTGTCTTCGTCATCTTCCGTTACAAACACACTGACTCACTGATGAATGCATTGAACTTGGACCCTCCGCCTCTTTCTAAGCAACATCATCCTCCCTCCATAATTCTTCCTATATAACATGACATACCCAATCCCTACTGTAAACAACTACAAGCCCTTCTCTCTAATTTTCATTTGAACTGGAGTTCTGCAACCATGAATTTTCCTAATAATACTCACAAACCGATAACGATCCGAGAAGTCTGGTGTCAAAATGTTGAATCGGAATTCAAACTGATCACGGATCTCATTGACGACTACCCATTTATTTCCATGGACACGGAATTCCCTGGAGTTATCTTCAAACCCAATCCGGCCAACAATTTTAGGCACGGCCTACGTAGACCGTCACCTTCAGATCACTACCAGACACTCAAGTCAAACGTTGACGTTTTGAACTTGATCCAGCTTGGGCTTACTCTCACCGACGCGGACGGGAACCTCCCCGATCTCGGCTCGGACCAGCGATTCATCTGGCAGTTCAATTTCTCCGACTTCGATATCTCGCGTGACTCTTACGCTCCGGACTCCATTGAGTTGTTGAAGAACCACGGGATTGATTTTGAGAAGAACCGGGAATCGGGGATCGACTCCGCGTTATTTGCAGAGTTGATGATGAGTTCCGGGTTGGTTTGCAACGAATCAGTGAGTTGGGTTACGTTTCACAGCGCGTATGATTTCGGGTACTTGGTGAAAGTTCTCACTCGCCGCGCGTTGCCTAGTGGGCTGAAGGACTTTTTTGAAATTCTCAGGGCCTTCTTCGGGAATAATATTTACGACATTAAATACTTGATGCGGTTCTGTGAGAGTTTGTACGGGGGGTTGGACCGTGTGGCCCGGGCGTTGGATGTGAACCGGGTTGTCGGAAAGTGTCACCAGGCCGGTTCAGATAGCTTGCTGACGTGGCATTCATTTCAGAAAATGAGGGATATTTATTTTGTGGATCGTGGGCATGAAAAATATGCTGGAATATTGTATGGATTAGAAGAGTATCAGCGATGACTAAATAGGATTATAATCAATTATTGATTGATATAAATAATTCGATTAATTCTTTTGGAAAATTTCTTGGGTTTTTTCTTTGGACAAAAAAACAAAAGCCAATTTTGCAAATTGGTAATCATGGTGTATTTGAGCCACGTTATTTTGGCAAAATATATTCTAAAATAGTAAATTAATGGAGAATGTATGGTTGAAAAAAAATGAAAAATTATTGATGTGATAAAAAATAATATTTTATTAAAGAATGTGATTGAAAATAAGTAGAATAATAAAAATGAAAATTTTAATATATACAAAACATGAACTTGATTTTTAATCCCATATCAAAATATGTGCTCATTACTGATATTGTAAAAGAATTTTTGTTTTCCGATAAACTAAAAGAACATTTATTAAGCATGTTTGGAAGAAAAGATTAGAGGATATATAATAATATTTTTAAAGGAAAAAGAGATAAATATACTATTTATTTATTCAGGATTGATTAATATATCATAATTGATGTACATATAGCATTATTCAAAAAAAAATTGTGGCAAAATGTTCCATCAGTGTGTGTAGGTGCACAAAATAAGTACCAAAAGAAAAGTGCATCGGATAGTGTTATGTGAGATGACCTCATATGTGCACCTCCCACATCCACTATAGCTCTTGAAAAAAAATAGTTTCATTTCCCTACATCAAATGGTATCAATGTTGAATGTTTTGTGTTCAAATTGATGATGGAGCATTAACTTCAATTGGATGGTTAGTGCAAGAATATGCTTGAAATGGAAGTGAACCCGATAGATTGGGTTTGTGGTGAATTTCTGAACTTTATTATGGGGTGATATAAAATAGATTGCATTTGGACCATGGACTATAACTTTTGGGCAAAATGGTAACAATCCCCTTGCATCAATTGAAAAATCATGAGAAACCGTTCAATGTGGATCATTATAGTATCCTTGATTAACTTCTCACTGGTCTCCACACAATTGAAACTTTTTTGACACAAAGTGTTACCTCCCTAGTACACTCAAACAAGTACGAAAGAAAAGTTTATCAGGTAATCTTACATGAGTTGACCTCATATTCAGAAACATGACTGTATCTATAATAGGGAACTCCAAAGTCAAACTCTGCATCTAATTTGGAAGGATTATGCACAACAGCCTATCTATATGTCATGACAAGATACTACAACAAATTTGATCATATACAGCGATTAAATCTGACTGAAATTTACTCATTGGATTATTGCTATTACAGGAATTATCTAAACAAATATTATACAATGATCCACTTGCCTCCTTCCTCCATTGTCTGGCACCATGTGGACTTTTTAAGGATCTTGGTTCAACTGCAAGACCTTCGAGGTAATTGAAAGAATGCTAGCACGAGAAATGAATTAAGCACTCTTCTCAGGATTTGGGTTTCCAACATCTTCCTCTTTTACAACGATCATGAGCTATCTTTATTGTGGATCACCACCAAATCCACTTGAATTCCCTGTCGTGCTAGTTATAGAAGGCATTTCAGTTTGTTCAGGCTGTGATGTTTGGGCCGGTGGTATGCTAACATTAGGCAAGGCATAGTCTTCGGGAACTGTGCTCAAGCTATCCCAGTTAACCCCAGCTATAGTCGGGAGTCATGGAGTTTTGTATAATACATCTTATGAAAAAACTAAAAAAATCGCATAAAAGAAGCAGAAAGTGACGATAATTAGGATACGATCTGTTCTCCACATGTCAGTGATACTTATATCAGCATCCGATAATAACCAATAATCAGGATCGTTCTGTAAATGTCAAAACAACCATATGTAGCAATTGAGCAACTTGCACAAGAGAAAAGCAATCCTGTCTTCTGTAACTTTTCCACAAAAAAAGGCAAAGATTGTTCATGCTTTCTAGAGTCATTAAATTTGTTTGCGATGATCATTATTTTTTAAAGCGTGACTTTGTTGCAATTGGAAAACAATGTGCGTGATATGAAGCAATTCTAAAAATGTCATGAATTTCATTAGTTCATATCAATTTGCATCTTTGAATATTCAATAAAATAATATTATACCATTCTGTAAAATTAACTTACATCAACGTCTGGCACAATCTTCAAGATTCCACTCACAAAATCCTGCGATGTACTTGTGTCTGAGCACGTTCTCTGAGCTTCTAGGTTCTGAAGGTCAGCTTCGTTTACTCTTATCTCCTCGGCTACTGGTGTTGCAGAAGTATTCTCATCAAGTGTTGATGCTGAAGGGATGCTTGGTTGCACCTCGACCCCATTCATCTCCTCAAATTTCTCTTCAAATTGACTAAATTAAGTATTAAGCAGAAAATCAGAAACAAATAAAAAACGTAACAAACATCAGTTGATCAATAGTCTCCCTTATGATAGAGGGTCAACTTTGATCATGAAGTGCAAGGTGATAATGAATGCACTTCCTCACAAGAAAGAAGTAAAATACCTGACAAGGTAAACATCTATAGGTCCCATAGTGCTTCGGAGAACTATTCTGTATCTCCTCTGTGGATAATCAATTGCCTAAATGAATCGAGGAAATTCATGATTAATATATGCAGGTACACATTCGTCCCCAATATTTGGCTATAAGTTATTCATTGCCTTTTCAGAAGAAAGTAAAGGAAATTAACCTCATCAGGATCTGGAACTTCTAAAGTGGTGCCATGTGGAGCTTTAACTCCTATCAAAGTTTCGTTCTGATGTAAGGAACATACCTATGTATCAGTAAGAATCTACCGACCAAAGAAAGCAGTAGAAGAACTGATGTGAAGTACCTGAAAGCAAGGTAAACTCTTGATGTCTTCTTCAGTCACAAAAAGCCACCTGGTGAAGAAGTACTGTAAGCACAAGTATCAACACAAAAGGGAGGGAGCCAAATGTCCACATATTATTTAGTATCTAAAGACCAAGGAGTGCTTTACTTTTGATTGTTTTCATCTTCACTAAAGCCTCTCAATTTCTCTTGCGTTTCTCTGAAACAAGCAAAAATACCAGAAGCCTCAGCATGATTGGGGCTTTACCAGAACAAATATGTTTTGCCTCATCAAAATACCTTATTTGTTCATCCAATCTGCGCTCCTCCATATTTAAGTTTGCTACTTCTGCCTGCAGGGTGCAAAGAGCTGATGAGGACTGAATCTAGTAACTTCTGGAAGTACGATTCCATCTCTCTTCCCTTTTAGTTTGAAAACTTGTAGCTTGTTGTACATGGGGGAAGGATTAATAAATCATTGAATGTATATGAAGCAGCATTTTGAGTACGTAACATGAACTTAATAGACATAATTTGATGTTGATTGAAAGTGTTTCTTTTCAATAGATAGTTAAAGAAATTTTTCACAAAATTTCTGATCGCTGATGGCTATATGTCTATCTTGTTTTCTGATATTGAACAGATTCACACAGGTTATTCAATGTACAGATAGAATGGACAGAAAAAAATAGTACGACAATACCAGAAAGACACGGTAAGAATGGAGTATAAGAATGATAAGCTAAAACCAAAATTGGCAGCAAAAGCAAAAATAACCACATAGATATTTAGACTGTGCACATGCAAATGGACATGTATTTCAACTGGACTGGAACTATACCCAAGTCTGCGAAGTCTATAGATGTCAACCAAAAAATCATATTTATATTTTATGATTCATACCTGTAAGCTAGGGAGATTCTCATCCACTTGCCCTGGTCTCGAGACATCCAGACCCCTGTTTGATAATTATATCCATTAGTAACTTCTCCTGTTCAAATTGATCACCAATAAAAAGTAAAAACATTATACAACATATAACTTCCATAACATAATTTTCAAGAGCGCTTCCATACTTCCACTGGATTCTGTTTTTGATTTTCTTTTCTATAAGACCAATGCCTTCAAGGACATTTGTTATGTCATATATACGCCTTTTCTGCACCTGTTAAAAGATAAAACTTTCAGTTTATCGGATGTAATCTAATGTGAAGCATCAAGTGGAAGATATATTCACCTCTAATCTGTCAGCAGCATTATTTAGATCAAGAATACCATCTTCTGCATGTTTGATCAGATTAATGAACTTTTTTGTTAAGAGACCTGGTTAAGTAAAATGACATTGTTATCAGTATGTCCTAAATATCACACTCCAATCAGGATAAGCAGCAAGGGAAAGGGAAGAAAGAAAGGAAAATTCAACAGTTCGAGCATAAAAATTACCTAGGGAGCTATCATACCGAGATGCACCAACTGGAGTGAGACTATTGCCGGAATGAGAACCTGTGAGTTCATAATAGATATTTATAAAAGTTTATCATTCTTTTCCTTTGTAACCTTTTTGCTCTTTCAGAAATAAGCAGGACAAGACGCTAAAGAGTAAGACAGAGGGGGGACAAAAACAAAGATGAACAGATTCATTACCTACCCTCCATTACTGTGGAAGCAAGAACAAAGCCCATGTTTGGTAGGGATTAAAATCTAAATTTTAATCTAAGTCAAAGTCAACAATTAATTTTAACCACATATTTTGTGGGACACAACTTTTCAATAACAAATTTCATTAACTTTTATCAAAATCTACTAAAAATCTTATTTTAATCCCCACCAAACAGGAGCAAAGTAATAATTAACTTAGAGATCCGGATTTAAAGATTTGTACCAGTAATACTCACCAATATTTGCCACATGAGTTTGAGATTCAGCTTTACTAGCCTTTGGTGTCCTTGGAACTTTTTGGGCCTTTGCCACTTTTCCTGATACTGGTGTCTGAAGAGGACCCTTGACGACACCAGCAAGGTTAGGACTTGGGTTCTGTTCAACAGATTCCACTGCACAGGCTGCTGTATCATTCTTCCGTTTCAATGGCTAGAGGACACAGTTTCATGGACAAGTCGTCAACATAAATTTTAAGTGAACTTAAGTTTGTCTTGGCAGACCAAACGAAATGCTGGAATTAAAAGAAGATTTGCTTTCTATGAAAAACAACACAACTCCAGTGTAATTGTAATGTAAGAATCATAAAGCCTGAATAATGAATTTTAAATAGAGAAGCTGAAAAGCAAAACTCAAGACCAACCTTAAGGCACATACATTGCAAGGAACTCCAGTTATTAGACGATAATGATAATGCAATCACCAAATTCGTAACTGAATACCCAACTACAGCGTATCAAAAATGACACATTGGCAGATATTTATGTAAGTTCCTCTCCATGTAAGATGTCTCACCAAACATTCATGAGTTACAATTGAAATTAGGAGACTACATCTTTTTGGTGATACACCAAGATATAATGTCAAAAGTATGTTTAATGAGCTAAAAGCTGCCATCTACGTCAATGCTAAGAACAAGTCTTTCAATACTCTATACAATCAATGCAGCACATGACCTCTAATCAAGATAATAGTATGCAATCTGAGTAAGTGTGCAAATGAATAGAAAAAGAACTTACCAACCATAATAATTTTAGGTTCTTGGACAAGCTCAGTCCATAAACTAACATAGACAAACAAATAGATAGCTAAGCAAGTGCATTTTGAAATAATAAGATTCATTTGGCTTGTGTCCTACTCATCATCTATAGATATTTCAAAGGAATGAGATTTTTTATGAGATCGTAAAAATAGTTCATACGGTATGTAATGGAACAACATCCTAAGACATCCATCCAGGTTCAACTTAATCTTAAGTAAAAATATAATGCCCTCTATTATGGGATCTAAAATATAAAACCTAATGTAATTTAAACAATGATTTCATTAATTAGGACTGATCAGAGCCAGACTATATAACTCCAACGGAACTGATACAGCAAACAAGCCTAACGCGTTTTCAACAGTCCTCTGCAATTTGAAGTTTTGTATGATGTGATCCAATCATTATGTTTTCTTGACATTCTTACATTTCCTACTCGAACTCCTGCATATAAACTAATTAATTGTTCTCAAGATTAACTATATTTCAACTATACATTTAGACAACAAACGAGTACATCTCCTTTAATCTACATAAACATCCCATGCTAATTCTCTTTTAACAAGATCTGAAGAGCTAAAATTTACCATCAAATCCATATTCTTAGCCACAACACTCTTTATATGGACACCATCAATCAAATGAAATCTTCTAGTAAGCAACATTGCAATTTGCTCACAATACCAAATTTCAAGTATATTCTCCAATGACTATGACCATTGAAAAATCAAAAAGCACAATTGGATTTTAGAGGGCACTCGAAGCTATTGACTTTATGGTTAAGTTATGACTATGAACATTTCAAGTATATGCTCCAATGACTATGAAAATTTTGAAGTACTTGTATAATGCTTTCAACAGGATATTTGCTAATATAATATTTTCTGCAAATGCATCGGATAAGATTGTAGATCTTCGAAGAATCAAGACTAATAAGTGATTCGAAATTTTCCCTTGATATCAATTACATTGGCGAAAACCATACCAAAGAATTAGGCTCAACCTCATCTCCAGAAGAATTGAAATCAAACCCACTTCACATACAACAGAAAAAATGGAAGATTAACGAATACAACAAGCTAAATGACTCAGGTCAAAACCCTTACAATCCATACAAATTTGCTAATTCAATTCCAACTCATTCAAGGTTTTCGTATGACAATACTTGATTCTTCATATATTGGAAATGACCCCTATATGATTACCATAAATTTGAACTTTAATTATAAATTGTTTCCAATATCCAGGAGAAAAACAGATCTTAACACGCCGTATAAATCATAATCCCACACAAGCTGAAGTCTCTCAATTACAGCTCCATAAACTAAACAGGAAAATGAGTAAATAGATAAATCAGCATAACGAAGATCAGAAAATGAAAACTTACAGGAGGAGTCTTCACAACAACAACTTGATCATCATCCTGATTAGGTTTTCCTCGATCAGAATCAGCATCGAAACGGTGGTAATCACCTCCAAATGGCGGCTTTGGGGAAGTGAATGGTAGTTGTCTCTTCAAATTCTGCTTCTGTGAGTTGTGGTGTTGCATGATTCATAAATCTTATCTTGAAGCTCGAAGAGTGTAACAAATACAGAAATTTTTGTTATTTGGATATTCAAGAATCATTGGGAGTTTTGAAGGGTTTGGGGGTGAGGAAAAGGGGAAGTAAAATTGGGGAAGGAAGAGGAATTTTACGAGGGAAATGGAAAAGGGGCGTGGAGAGATCTGATTTAGGGAAAGGAAGGATGAATGAATAAAAAAAGCGGGAGAGAAAGACAAGGGTGGAAGGGGGAATTTGGTTCGGATATAGATGTGGAGGGAAGAAATATACATACTCCTAAAGGTTAAAAGAAAAATAAATGGAAATTTGCATTTTTTGGTCCTTCACTTTTGAAAAATGTAACAAATCTCTCTCAACTTTTTTTTTTTTTTTTTATCATAATTTATCTCCAAATTCTTTATTATATAATCCCTCCTTTTTTATTATTAAATAATGGATTTGTCATTCCTTTAAAATAAACAAATAGATAAAAAATTTAATACATTTTTCTCTCTCTTCTTTTCAAAGTCACATTCTTCAATAAAATAATATTACTCGTAAATAAAAAAATTCTTCTTTTTTAACCTCACGTTCTCCCAAAAACTACTATACAAAATACATTATTTCCAAAAAACTCAAGTGAAAACCTTAATAACACAATTTTTGGAATCCACCAAATTACGAAGAAATAGACTCAAGAAATTTTATTAAATGTAAGATGAAGAAAGAGATGAATTAACCATTTATTTATAAAGGTTTATATGAAAACCTAGTTTAAACAAACTAAAATTGAAAAGAATTCAAAATAAACTAAATGACAAAAATAACACTAAAACTTTAAATTCAGTTTTCTAGTCCTAAACGAACTTGGATGACCAAAATCCATCGTATGTTACGACAAAGTGGTGATTATACTCGTCTCGTTGTTTTCTTTTGGGAATGATATTATGGACTCAAACTGGAGCTCGACTGCCACACCTACACTATTTTTTTTCTCTCTTTTTTGTCCAATTCTTTTTCAATCTATTTAGCCATTTTGGTGTGCTTTTCCTATGGTTTGTGTCTGAATTTGCTAGTTTCTACCTTATTTTATAGTCCACTTCCTAAGTTGTATGATTCATTATTAATTTAGAGAGTTCTTTGGTGTAAACTAAAATCAGATTTTAAATGGATTGTGATAGAAGTTTTTGAAATGTATGATTGTAAAGATGTAGGACTCATGAAAGATGTTGATATTGATTGTTTGACTTTAACTTAGATTTAGATTAAAATCTGGCCCAAACATGACCTTAATTATCCATGCAGGAAATACCATTAATTAAACATCGTACTTAAATGTTTTATGTTTTCATTTTTTTATTGGTTGCAGCCAAAGTATATTCAAGCGCTTATTGAAAAGGCTGAAGTACGAGAACGAGAACGAGAACATGTAGTACTCTTGTTTTCTTTACTCATATTGCTATACTTTGCTTCCTGACTATATTTTCCTTTCGCCTTTTCGTTTGTTTTCCTTCTTATAGTTTGTTGGTTCACGAACGTTGCTCATAGTTCTGTGTATCAATTAATAAATCTAAATCCATTTGTACGTCTCGAACTATAATTTACACAATTTCTTTTTTAAAATTCGATAGTGATTTCTACTTCAATCTTCGGACAAATGTTGCTTTTGGTTGAGGAGCGGCTGACTCAGGGAAGCCGGAAGAGAAACAATAAGAAACATTGGTTCGATCACAAGAAGCGCCAGAAAATGTCCTTCCATCCACCAGTACAAGTTCAGTATTGTCTAGGCTGATAAAGAGGCGACATGTGGAAACTTCGGAGGTTCAATCTCCCGAGGAAAAAGTTGAAAATGAATTTGAGAAGCCTATATCTGACGCTTCTGCAAAAGATCAAGCTGCAGATAAACCATCACCTACTGATCAACCGAGTTTCGATCATCATAAAAGAAGTGAGGATGCAATGGCTAGTTGTACAAATATGGTTGACAACCTTTGATTATTTATTTATTTAAATTGTTTGTTTCTATTAAAATAAATTAAGCCTTATATGTAATGCAATTAGGAATCCAACTTATCCTAAGTCCTAACGTGTGCATGCATGGATAATGATAATTTAATTGGGATTAATCACATCATATATTCCATTGACTGCAAGTGCACGTGTGTTTATACACTTTGCAAAGTAATAAAATATTATATTTATCCTCATTCTATCACAATTGAAAACAAATTTATTATCTTATGGTTAAATACTATTTCGGTTACTAGCTTTCGGGGATACACTTCAATCCCAATAATGGTTTACAAGCATTAGGCCTCTTCATTTGATTACTATAAATAGAGACGCAAATTTCAATGATGAATTACTTTATTTGATTCAGGCCAATATCATTCTTCCTTTGGTGCACATTTTTTAGTTAGACTTAGGCATCCATTTTTGGTGCTAGGGTGTTGGTGATAGGAATTTCTCTCCTTTTTTCTGATATTATCTGGTTAGAGATCACTACAATGCAGGGGAGCACCATCGCAGCAGCAGTTGAAGAAGACTCTTTCAGGCCAATTCTTGACCACTATGATGGTCCTAAGTTCCGCCTCGAGTTAAATGTCCCTGAGGTATTAGTCTCTCCTTTTGTCAAAATCAATTCCTTCAACAAAGTTAAATCTCGTGGAATCATATTGAATATTGTTATACGCCTATCAGAAAAACTGATCTTTGTTTATTCTTAGCCTAATCGTGTATGTTTGTTACACAATAACAAATTTTGTACATGATAACAAACAAGATTTGAACTTAAATTGTATCGTTAACTCTCGAGTTTAACATAACAAACATGCTATTAACATTCTATCTTCCTTTGGTTATTGTAGGCAATCTCGCTCTTGGATATTTTTGTAGAAGACAAACCTTTGAGCGTTTGAGGAATCAGAGTACAGTATACTACACATTATACAACCCAATGAACTATGAAGGAGGGAGGGAGGGAGGGAGAGAGTCTCATTTTGAGCGCTCACGACTGTTTTTAGGTTTCAAGTGAAGGCCGCAAAGCAGGGGAGCACCATCGTAGGAGCAGTTGAAGGAGTGGAACGCCAANATGACTATTTTTAAGCAAATTTGGAAGGCCGCAGAGCAGGGGAACATCGCAGCAGCAGTTGAAGGCCGCAGAGCAGGGGAACACCATCGCAGCAGCAGTTGAAGGAGTGGAACGCCAATTTGGAAGCAAATTTCTCTAGTTAGTTCATACTTAAATTGTTATTGGCTTTGAACTATCGATTGTGTGCAAGGAATATTAGCTGTAGTGGTGCTAAAATGAAATTTATTATCTGTGTTTTGAGGAATAATTTTGATTTTATGCATATCTCTTTCTTACATTTATTTAAGTGGTGTTGACATTTTAATGTTCAAGTGTATTGATTCAAAAATTTGTAATGAAGTTATTAATTGTTATGCAATTTCAAAATTTGTTCATAAAGTGCATTTTCAATTTTGCCAAT
>CAIGRR010329109.1:0-21125 GCA_903798365.1 Fraxinus sp. 1973-6204 | reverse complement strand
GTTTTAGCCTATACTTGTCCAATAGCGATCTGTTGATAATCATATCATCAATAAAGGTTTCCAATTTCAAATTCATTGCCTGCTTTGTAAAATTACATCTCTCACTTGATTTCCGTTTTCATTGTTTGCATATGCAATGGTGAAGGTTTGATTATAGTGAAGTTAGTATCTCGATGGGATTTTATCCTCCCTTAGACATTGTTAACTTAATATGTGTAGAGAAATATATAAATTGGTGTGTATTGTGTATACTCCAAGTTTAGCGATCATTTTTCTAGAATTAGTAATGGGATTAACCAGCACTTTTATATAATTAATTAGTGATTGCCCAAATCATACTTGCACTAATATTGCTTGGCGGTGTTTTTACCTGTAAAATAATTGTCATATTTTTTTAAAATTAAAATACATTTTAATTTATTGAAAAATGTGACAATTATCCACTCCCAAATATACTAACACATTACTTAGCCCATGTTTGATAACCATTATTTGAAGATTTTTTTCTACATAGTATTCATTTTAACTATACATTCACACAATAAAATATTTTGTACTTAAATTCAAAACATTTTTTTTCAATTTTTTAACTACACATTCTTTTGGAAATCACTATTTAAAATATTTTAAATGAGGCTCAGTAAAATGAGGTCCCAAAATGTTTGTAAAATGAGGTCCCAAAATGTTTTTCAAATCTTATTGAATTCGTGTTTCGGCAAGTTTTTGTTTATCATAAAAATGTACTTTATCATAAAAGAAAAACGTTAAGTGTACATAATTATGGTACATAAGGATGTACATAACCCTCACATGGGGTGGGGCATCCAAAAATATGGACCCCACCCCATGTGAGGATTATGGACATCTTTTTTTTTTTTTTTTTTGCAGGATTATGGACATCTTTATGTACAATAATTATGTATACCAAGCAAAGTCCATCATAAAAAATTCCTGCAAGAAAGGACATTTGGCAAAAATCTTGATACAAAACCCGTTGAAATTGCTTTTTACCTATTCTATCCTCAACTTTTGAGTTGAAGTTATGAATTTAGCCCATCATTCATTCACAAATTAATTTGAGGGTAATTATATTAACACAACAATTTTTTATATCTGCAACCACATTTTAATTGGAATAAAGATTTTCAATATTTGCTCATTTTTACTTTTATTATATGCTCGATTTTTTTCTCATCGTATTGTTATTCTTAACCTTCAATTAAGTAACATTTTTTTATCTTAATCAAGATTTTTATACAAATATTCTAACGTACATTGAATGTGAGGCAAATATTTTGTTTAATTTTCATATAAGTTATTTATTCCGATTATTTAAAAATACGTCTTTTTCGTCTTCACAACAAACATTTTGATCAAAAATTGTTTCTATTGACAAAATGTGAAAATTAATAGAGGGTTGATGATAAAAAAAAAATTAAAAGAAGTTGAGAACTTAAATGTAAAAATAAGAAAAGTTTAGAGATATTCTTTAAAATTAAAATGTGGTGTATGTAACGAAAATTGTGGTGAGAATATATTTACCATTAATCCAAATCCCTTTAAACACAGCATATTTGGAGGGTATAAATATGAAATGAGTAAGGAAACCTAAAAGATAAATGTGAAAAAGTCAATTACAAAATTGTATTTTCCTAACATTTTATTGAAAATATAGCCGTTATTGTTGACTTTTATTAGATGGGTGGGGTCCAATAACGGCCATATTTTCAATTTTAATTGGATTTTAAGCCGTACCAAACAGGGCCTAACCATTTCACTGTATGCGGGGCACATAATTTGTATTGAAAATGAGTTTTTCTGGGGTTGACAGCTCGATGTACAGACCTTCTCACAATGAGTAATGATATTTAGTCTTAATAGATTTACAATCGCAATCAAAGTGACGCTAATGTGACATTAAATAGTAAGTGTGATTAAATGACTCAATTAATTTTATATTTCATTTAGATCTTGTCTGGAGCCGATTAAAATCCCATTTAAATTGATTTTTTGGTCGTTATATTAAAAAAGGTGGGCCCCTTCCCCTCTCAAGTTGGTCAACAATTGTAGGCACAACGTTGTAAAAATTGATTTTGCCTCCCAGTTCAGTGCGTCCAGACAGGACCTTAATCTATCATCTAACATCATCTAAATTCGAGTTGCAACTTCACAGAGTACATAGCATTACTCCCTCACAATATGAGGTACACGATTTTTTAATTAGACGTGGACCCCTATTACGTGGGGGCCGTGTAAAACCCAGTTAGACCCACCACCGCCAGTGGCCAGCCGGTGCAACCCGTAATTCAAAATTCAAAATTTCAAAACGTTACTTTTAAATTTAAAAATAAAATTTGAAAAAACAAAGACGAAAGGTACAAACCAAACGGTCGATTTCCATGTAGAATCCGACCCAATTGATGCGAACCACCCAAAAAAGAACACCGCGCACCTGGCGCATAATATCACCCAAAGTGCACACGTTTACTACAGCGGTACAGCCATTTTCGACTTTGGTAAAAAACCAGTCTGATTTCAACTCCTCCTATTCTCTCTCTCTGACTACACCTCCAGTTCAAGTCCAATTAATTCTTACTTTTTTACTTGTAATATTTTGCTTTCGCCAATTTTTAATAGAACTTTTGTTTTCTGATTCGTTAGTTTGGAGCTTGAATTGATTCATAGGCTTACAATTTAATATCTGTATTATTAGTGTCAAAGAGAGGAAGAAATTAAATTTATACAAGAAGATGACGACAATGGAGAGTTTGATTGGATTGGTGAACAGGATTCAGAGGGCCTGCACCGCCCTAGGTGACTACGGCGGTGGCGACCAGGCTTTTTCTTCTCTCTGGGACGCTCTTCCTTCTGTCGCAGTCGTTGGTGGCCAGGTCTGGATTTTTAATCATTATATTTTTCATATTTTTTTTGTCAAATATAGTTGAGCTGTTAAAGTGGGAATTTTAGGGGAACTTATAGATCCACAATGATAAACGAGAAAAAAATGATTACTTTTTAGAGATTGAGAGGATTTTTTAATTGATTTAAGTTATTATATAGGCGTTGGTAAGATTGTTATTCCTTTTGTGTAATGAATTTGAACTATGTCTTAATATTTTTTTTTTGGGTTTTCTGATTGTGNTTTTTTAATTGATTTAAGTTATTATATAGGCGTTGGTAAGATTGTTATTTTTTCCTTTTGTGTAATGAATTTGAACTATTGTCTTATTATTTTTTTTTGGGTTTTCTGATTGTGATTTGAGCTCAAAACAGAGTTCAGGGAAGTCTTCTGTGTTGGAGAGCATAGTAGGACGAGATTTCCTTCCTCGTGGCTCTGGTTAGCTCGGACCTTTACTCTGATAAACTTGGAAATGATATTTGATTAAAGCCGGCCATTGCAATAATTTACCCATTTTTTGTATCTTGAGTTTAGGTATTGTTACAAGGCGACCACTGGTGTTGCAACTTCACAAGACAGAGGAAGGGCAGCAGGAATATGCAGAATTTGGACATATGCAGAGGAGAAGATTCACTGATTTCGGTATGTGGAATTTTTACTGCTTACTGTTCTGGGATGAATGACAAATGTGATTATATCTCTGGCTTTCTGATCTTGGATATTATTTTGTCTCCATTTCACAATTGAGGTCATTTGTATTGTTGTTTTTTATTATCCTCATGTTAAAATTGCAAAACGAATGGGAAGCTTCATCGTGTTTGTAAGCAGACCTGAGATTCATAAAATTGGTTTATGTTATGGAAAAGTTCAGAACTGAATATACACAGGTAGTTGAAAAGGAAAGTTCTATTATCCCAGTTCAACTGACTTGACTCTTTGTTCTTTGTTACTTTGGGTGCACCATCTTTATCTTATAAATTGAGATTAGAGAGTGAAAATATGACCAACACGAGACTTTTTTGTACACTCTTCAATTAACTTATAGATTAAGCGTCTTCACCTCCTCCCCTTGCTCGGTTTCCCGTTAGATTGTGATGTATACATCATTGCATACAGCTCCCCAAAATATCTTACTTCAAAGTATTACAACAGTATTGAATTGAATTGGATGAAGAAAATGTGTGTCACTGATTTCATTTTCTCATGCAGCCTTGGTTCGCAAGGAAATTAGTGATGAAACTGATAGAATCACAGGGAAGACAAAGCAGATTTCTCCTGTTCCTATTCACCTCAGTATTTACTCCCCCAATGGTATATTATTATTTTGCAATTTCTCTTAACTCTCTCAAATGGAATGAATATTTTCCAATTTATGCTAGCATCTTCCCACCACTAATGCTTTATGAATACGTTTATCTTGCAGTGGTCAACTTAACTCTAATTGATCTACCTGGTTTAACAAAAGTTGCTGTTGGTACTTCCTTGTTTGCATCTCTTACAAGTATTGGTATGTTAGTCAGTTGATATGAACTTAATCTAATACAAAGGCGTTAATTCTTTGCAGAGGGCCAACCAGAAAGTATAGTCCAAGACATTGAAACTATGGTTCGATCGTATGTTGAGAAGGTAAAGTTTAAATATTTCTTTTAGCCCCTGTTTGATAACCATACTTTTCAAACTCTTTTTTCTACGTACTCATTTTCAACCTCACATTCACAACACAATAAGATATTCTGCAAGTAAACCCAAAATTTCTCCCCACTTTTTAACCCCACATTCTCTTGAAAATCACTATTCAATACTCTTTTTTTTTTGAAAAATAAGGTTGTCAAACGGGGGCTTAATGTTTCTATGTCATTTATTGAGTTAGTTATTGCTAAACTGCAAATCAACTTTATCTTGATGTAAATTGATTATCATCGGTGTCTAGAATTAAAGATTAGTTAAAATATGTTTGCCTTTACACCCTCCCCCAACGCATAATTCATGTCACACTGTGCACTATTCGTATCTTTCTATGGTGAACCTGAAATTGCATATGTTTTGTCATTGTTCTTGATGATTTTGTTTCGCGAACAGCCCAACTGCATCATATTGGCAATATCCCCAGCAAATCAAGATATTGCAACATCAGATGCTATTAAGCTTGCGAGGGAAGTGGATCCGTCGGGTATACTCTTTTGCTATTTGATCAGTTGAATGTGGTTTTGCAAAAACTGTCATATCAACTGGTGATTGTCATATTTATGGAGCTGTATTTGCAACTTATGCAGGTGATCGTACATTTGGAGTGCTGACAAAGCTAGATCTGATGGACAAAGGAACTAATGCATTGGATGTTAGCTCTCTCTCTCTCTCTCTCTCTCTCATACAACCACCAGCTGGAGTTATAAGAACGTTATTCATTGGAACATTATAGTTCTGAAAATTTAAGAAGACATCGTGTGGTTTGTAGTAAATAGTGATAAAAGAAATTAAAGTTCTATGATTTGAATTGTTAATGATTTAGTTGTTTTGAAATTGTTTTCTTTTTAACTTTTTTGTCTTCCAATTTACCCAAATAGTTTATCCACCAGATTTTTTGTCATTGTGTTACCCCTTCCGCAGAATCTCTAATCGCCGTCCAGCTAACTCCTCTTTTTAGTTTACCATTAAAGACTGGAAACTTTCAATTAAGCTTTTCAATTCACTTCCTTAATAGGTTCTTGAAGGAAGATCTTACCGTTTACAGCACCCCTGGGTGGGTATAGTGAATCGTTCACAGGCAGATATCAATAAAAATGTTGATATGATTATTGCAAGAAGAAAAGAGCGTGAGTATTTTGCTACAAGTCCTGACTATGGGCACTTGGCCAGTAAAATGGGTTCAGAGTATCTTGCAAAACTTCTCTCGAGGGTATATTATATCATCTCAATTTTATCTTGATTTCCTGCTAAGTTACGTTGAGTAGAGTTCACATAGATCATTGTTTTGTATTTCAGCACTTGGAATCTGTAATTAGGGCTCGAATACCAAGTATCACGTCATTGATTAACAAAAGCATTGATGAACTAGAATCTGAGATGGATCACCTTGGAAGGCCTATTGCTGTTGATGCAGGGGTGAGCTTCTAGAATTTCTCATTGGGTTTTCTGAATTGAAGTCTAAATTTTGTTGGCAACTGATATATGGATTTCAGGCTCAATTATACACTATATTGGAACTTTGTCGCGCTTTTGACCGGATATTCAAGGAACATCTGGAGGGAGGGTATGAAAGAAAAATTGCTTACTATACCCCAAATTTTGCATTTGGAAATTTTTTAATCCATTATTTGGCGTGTTTTGTACTTAAACTTTTGGGTGCTGTAGGTTTACTCCTCTTCAATACATCTGACTATTACTGAATGGTTTCTTGTTTCCCTTTTTACTACTGTTCTGACACGTGATAGTTTACTTGATATACTGGGTTCTTATTTTTCATATTGTTTTCTGTACCTTTTAGCCCCTGTTTGGCCATTATTTAAAATAATAATTAAATAAATAAATAAAGAGTTTTGAATAGTATTTTTAGGAGAATGTGTGGTTAAAAAAAGTAGGAAAAAGTTTGTGTTCACATGCAGAATATTTTATTGTATAAATGCGTGGTTGAAAATGATTCTGTAGCAAAAAGAGTTTTAAAACAATGGGCACCAAACCAGGGCTTATTAAATAATTTTTAGAAAGGTTTTTTTAGTATATGTGGTTTTGTAGAGTTGTGCCTCCCTGACAAGCCTCTTTAAGGCAAGAATTTACTGATGACATTTTATACTTCCTGGGTAGTTAATCCAAAATAGGATTCCAATCTTTTATACTTTACAGGGGAAAATTTTTTGTATGCAGAATCACCTATCTTTTCGATTTTAAATTTGCTCAAATTATTCAAGATTGAACTAAATTAGAATCTGGTCCTATCTTTTACTATTTTAATTTTGATTGGAATTCTAGAAGTTTGGATTAAAATTGGGAAGGTCTGGAGGAAATTTCAAGTTTTTAAACTTGTTCAATAACTTTAAGAGACAAAATCATCATTTGTTGTAGATTGGAAGAAAGTGTTATTTTTACCAATTGTTGCTTGATCATGCCTTGATGTTTGTTGCTTTCTTGCTACTTATATAGTAGGTCTCCATATGATTATTAGCTAATCAGCTTGTTCATTGTTTCAGCCGACCTGGTGGTGATCGAATTTATGGAGTTTTTGACAATCAGCTGCCAGCTGCTTTGAGAAAACTCCCATTTGATCGGCATCTTTCTTTGCAAAATGTGAGAAAAATTGTTTCAGAGGCTGATGGTTATCAACCACACTTAATTGCTCCTGAGCAAGGTTACCGACGGCTTATCGAGGGATCGTTAAATTATTTTAGGGGGCCTACTGAAGCTTCTGTTGATGCTGTAAGTAGTTTTGATATACTTCACTGGGAGGATAACTTTTCAAATCACGTGCTCTGGCTACGTCACAACTGACCTATCAAACCTTGTTCAGGTTCACTTTGTCTTGAAGGAACTTGTGAGGAAGTCTATTGGGGAGTGTCAGGTGAGTTGTATGTCATTAATAATTGTGTTACTGTTCTGTTCTTTGTTTAGATACCATGGTTACTTTCTGAATTGCTGTGGCGAAACAGGAATTAAAACGTTTTCCAACACTGCAATCAACTATTGCTGGAGCAGCCAATGAAGCCTTGGAAAAGTTTCGTGAGGAAAGCAAGAAAACTGTCATTAGATTGGTTGACATGGAATCTTCATATTTGACAGTTGATTTCTTCCGGAAACTTCCCCAGGAAGTTGAGAAAGTGGGAAACCCGGGAAATCCAGCGGCTGCCAATACCATCGATCACATCTCAGAGGGACACTTCAGGAGGATAGCGTCAAATGTTTCGTCTTATATAAATATGGTTTCTGAGACACTGAGAAACTCTATTCCCAAGGCAGTGGTTTACTGTCAAGTGAAGGAGGCCAAACAGTGTTTACTCAATTACTTTTACACACAAATTGGGAAGAAAGAGGTACTGATTCTGTTTATGTTGGTAGATGTTAAACACAAGAATTTATTTTTATTTTTTTTCCCCCATTACCGCACTATAGTGAAAGTAAGATTCTCAGGTTTTGAGTTTGAGTATTGTCGCCATCAAATTATGAAAATTTTGCTTGTGTCTTGTCTGCACGTGGGGGCGTATGAAGACGTAATTTTAACAATATAAGTTTGTTCATTCGCTAATAATTTAAGCTTTTAGATAGGTGGTACAAGTCTCAAAAACGTGATCTTGGCTAGTTTTATTTAGCAGGTGTATATTTCAAGGATTCAATTTGAAACTTTTGCTTTTTGTTGCTTTCTCTAGGAATATATAATAGAGGGCACCTTTGATTCATTCCATTAGTGGCAGACTTATTTTTAGATACTTTGTGTTTACCGTTAGAATATCATGTCTGTTCTTTTGGGTCATTTCTAGGATTAGATTTGTCATTCTCTTTAGATCGATAGAGATAAATGGTTTTGACTCTATTTCAGGGTAAGCAACTCGCTGACTTGTTGGACGAAGATCCAGCCTTGATGGAGAGGAGGCTACAATGCGCTAAAAGGCTTGAGCTCTACAAGAAAGCCAGGGATGAAATCGACTCTGTATCATGGGTTCGATAAAGTTGGTGTACGATAGAGAATTAGGTATCTTTTGTATTATAATATAGTTCTCGTCATGATGGGGGATGATTTTTCACTTTGATTGTCCATTGACAGCATATATATTCGTTTGTTGCACTATGGTCCAATTCACAATATTTGGCTTGTTGCAGTGATTTACTTGTGTCTGTTTCTGGTTCTTCAAAGTTTCAGCCCGGTACAATTATTCTTTTTGTTTCTATTTTTCCTTTTTTTGTTCTTCGGTTTTTTCTCCATTGCAAAATCTGTAATTTCTTTTGCTTAAATTTGAAGTTGGCTTATTGTTTCCGGATCTTTCACAGGTTCTGTTGGAGATAACTCGTGTACTATTTGCTAGGTTATTTCTGACTTTTGAGTAGTCTAATAATTGGACGTTTTTTTTAAGACTCACGTTTGACGTAATCTTAATTATTTTCGATATCTGTTTAGACTATTCGATGTGTCCATAATATAGTTCTTGAAATAAGTTTCGAAATGACATAATTAATTTGTAGATTCGAAATTTTTAAATTAGATGTCTAATAATTGGACGTATTTTTTTAAGATTCATGTTTGACGTATTTTTAACTATTTTCGATATATGTTTAGACTATTCGATAGCCCATAATGTAGTTCTTGAGAAAGTTTCGAAATAACACAAGTAATTTATAGATTCGATTAGCGTACGATCGTTGGAGAATTTTTAAATTAGACGTCTAATAATTGGACGTCTTTTTTAAGACTCACGTTTGACGTATTCTTAACTATTTTTGATATCTGTTTAGACTATTCGGTATGTTCATAATGTAGTTCTTGAAATAAGTTTCGAAATGACACAAGTAATTTGTAGATTCGATTAGTGTACGATCGTCGGAGAATTTTTAAATTAGACGTCTAATAATTGGACGTCTTTTTTAAGATTCACGTTTGACATATTCTTAACTATTTTCGATGTCTGTTTAGACTATTCGATATGCCCATAATGTAGTTCTTGAAATAAGTTTTGAAATGACATAAATAATTTGTAGATTCCATTAGTGTACGATCATCGAAAAATTTTTAAAATTTACGTATATTATTGAAATTCAAATTTATTTTGATTTTGCCCTGTTTGGTAGAGATTAAAATCAAATTTTTAGTAAATTTTGATAAAAGTTAAACAGTTATAAATTTCATGAAATATGTTATTAAAATTAATTGTTAACTTTGATTTAGATTAAAATTTATATTTTATTCGATATCAAACATGATTTTATAAAATAAAAAAAACAAATTAACAAAAGTCAAAAGAAAAAAAAAGAAGGTTGCCAGAAAGTTGGCAAGGCAAAGCAAATGAGCTTCTCCGCGGAGAACGGGACTGTCGTTAATAGATTTTTATTAAATTTTACTAAACGTATTCACTTAAAAAATTAATTAAAAATCTTTAACAGTAAAGCTAATGAGCTTCCCCTGCGCACCATGCGCAGGAGAACGGGACCGTCGTTAATAGAATTTTAGTCCATGTTCGAGCCAACTTTTTTGAGAATGAGAATGATAATGAAAAATATAGCCGTTATTGGGCCCACACAAGATATAGAAAATTTGAATTTAAATGTTGATGTGATGGATAACAGTCATATTTTTCATTTTAAGGAGAAAAAAATATGGCTAAAACAAGGCCTTATTAAATTTTACTAAACTTATTCACTTAAAAAATTAATTAAAAATCTTTAACGGTACAAACTAAATATACCCTTAGAACTTAGAAGTGTAACGCTTTTGAAAGCATGTGAATTTGATAGAACTTTGCTAGGGTGACCGAGTTGGTGACCGGGTTTGGTGACAATCGGACACGTGTCGCCCCTATTGGAGGGGCGTCAGGGGGTCGACACGTGTCCGATTGTCATCAAACCCGGTCACCAACCCTGGCCATTTATCATTTCCCAATTTGATATAAATGGGAGAAATATATTTTCATTTATTTTTCAATGTTTCTGTAACATAAAAGGGAAAATTAAGGTTCGGCTCCCTAAACTTTGTCGTGATTTGCTTGTAAGTTTTCAAGCTTGTAAAGTGAGATTCTGGATACTCAATTTTTCAAAATCCGTGAATATGAATCCCCAACCAAATTTGAAACACAACATAATGAATCTATCAATGACGGAGGTAAAATCATCAAACTGCTTAATACTTCTGAGTTAATTGAAAGTCACATTTTATTAAAACGATCACGAGATGTCTCATATTTACATATATAAAATCGATAGCAAACTCAAACCTCATTATCGAAGGTTGAATGCTCATAATCAGACTCCGTAAGAAAGTCGAGAAATCCTATCCTAATTTCTCGTATTTAAAATTTAAAAGCAATGCTCCATCTAACTCAA
Source organism: Fraxinus sp. 1973-6204 (assembly GCA_903798365.1). Classification (NCBI taxonomy): domain Eukaryota; kingdom Viridiplantae; phylum Streptophyta; class Magnoliopsida; order Lamiales; family Oleaceae; genus Fraxinus; species Fraxinus sp. 1973-6204. The sequence continues at coordinate 10,210 of CAIGRR010329109.1, read as the reverse complement.
TTTCGACTTTTTAAAGATGAATGGTGTTAGGGCACCGTCTAGATAAATCACATTTGATAAGTTCAATTAAATGAGTCACGTGACATTACATTTAAGTGAATTTATCATTTAAGTGTAATGCTGTATAGTCACACTGGAATTATAATCTACGTGGTGCTAATACAGCATTAGATAATAAGTATACATAATTAAGTCATTTAATTTCATATTTCATTTAAATCATATAATCCGCGTGGTGCTTACTATCGTAGTCGTCCAATGTGACATATGTGTGGTAGTTAGCGATTTGATGTGTGATGCAATAAAAAATTATCATTAATGTATCAAATCACTAACTGTCACATGTATATCACGTATGACGATTACGGTATTGCGACTACAAATAATATTATTTGGGCCAAATAGCATTACTCATCATTTAATGTCATGCGTTGTCTTGTGGACCGATGCTTAACGCCTATGTCGATGAATATCATTACTCTATGAAAATAGCATGTTTAAAATAACTTATTTTCTCCATGTTTGATCTCCATTTTTTTTTTCTGCAAAACTCATTTTTAATTCACGTTTACACAATAAAATATTTTGCACGTAAATATAAATTTTTTCCCTGCTTTTCAATGATACATTTTCTCTAAAAATTACTATTTCAAAATCTATTAACCGGGGCATGGGCTTAATTTTAATACTTAATAAATGGCTTTAAATGATTCTGACGTTAATTCTAAATTCTAATAGCCGTTAAAATCACGCAAAGTCGCTGCTAACCTTCCGCATTTCTAGTCCTACCGACAATAAATAACGTTTAGATGGAAAAAACGTGTGGAGTCACAAAAAAAGAAACCTAAATATTGCACAGAATTACAAAATTAGTCCGTCAGTTGCCATTTAAACACTCCCCCGTCTTTATAAATAAATATAGGCTCTTCGCTCCATTTGTGCCATTCGTAGATCTCAACAATTTCCCTCCCTTTTCCAATTACTCAACCAATAAGGTGCGATCTAGATCTTGTTTCTGCTAATTTTGATTATATCTGTCAAGATTTAATTTCGCGATTCATGTTTTGTCATTTGAGTTGAGAATGATTCGTTTGTTTGATTACTAATTAGAATGTAAGATCACGTCGAAAAGGATAATTTTGTGATTTTGTTTGTATTCGTATCGAAATGCTCGTTTGCTATTTTTTTAATTTTTTTTTACTTTATTTCTATCGTGTTTAAGAATTTTCTGTTGTGATCTGATAGATTTTAGTTTTACTAATTAATATAATCGTTAGATCAGAGCTTATGACAACTCTATTAACTGTACATCGCTTTTGTTTTCTGGAAATGCTGATTTGCTGAATTCACAGCAAATTCGTTGAGAGATCGGATCTTTTGATCATTACTTCGAAGATTTTGGTATTGGATGTCTACTGTTGTGATCTGATATCGAATATTAGCACATCAGGGTGCCTGTTTATCATGTGACCAGATTTGTTGAAAATGCTGTATGCTATATTATGATAGCCATTTTGAATCTTTTCATTCAGTGATTCAATTCTATGATTTTGTTTGCTAAAAGATTTTATTTAGTAAGCAATTCAAAATACTAGCTGAAGTGCGTTACTGCTTTTCTTAGAGATTGAGTTATCATTTGAATTTTTATTTTGGGAAAAAGTATCATATGTTGATTCTGAGTTTTAAGCCTGCCTTTTCTGAAAGATTCGACTGTCCATTCAATTTTAATTATGTGTTTCTACAGTAATGTGACTTTTCTGTTTCTTTTAAAGTTCTATTTGTTCTGGTCACTTCTAAAAATATATCTGTAGACTTTTAAACCAAAAATTATGTAAAGATTAAAAACTTCCCTCAAGTTTAAGCATATTTGCTAAAAGCGTCTTTATCTATAAATAGCATTGCATTATCGAAAATATCTATAAATTCAGAGAGTCAATAATTTTATTCACTCCGAAAATTCTATCTATTTTAGCTTTTCATTTTAATTTTCTCAAGAAATATTTATTGATTTCTTCTTATATTTTATTTAGCATAATTCTTTATAGGTCAATGGCCAATTAATTTAAACGTGCTTCGAATAATTTAAGAAGTGAAAGCAGTGACTTATTAATTGCAATCATTGTACATTAAGAATAGATAATGAGTTTGACTCTCTTAATTTAGAGAGCCAAATTCACTCTCTTGGAGATGCTCTTAGAGAGTCTTTAAAAGTGAGATGCTCTTTATTTTAAAGAGTTAAAACTTTAAAATTAGGCTCCAAGATACTTTTTAGTTTAATTTTTAAAATAGAGAGATTTGGAGAGCCAAACTCACTCTCTCTTTGAATTTTGTCGAGATTTCAGTTAATAAAATTGCAAGTTTCAATGTTCCACTGCTCAAATTATTATATTATATTGAATATTTTAGCTATTGACGTCTAAAAAACCATATTAATTTAATTTCTTTTTTTGTTTTTTTAAAAACAGTATATACAAACTTTACTCTTTAAATTTAAAGATGCTTTCTATTATGATCAAGATGTTTTTTTAAAAATAAAGAGTCTCTCGAAAATGATCTAAGAATTATATTGCACTTTGATCTAATAACAATGTTGATATTATTTCTTGATGCTAATAGTTACCAGTTACCACACTTGGGGTATACCTTATAGACGTGCTCGGGACACATTAAGGATACACCAGGACATGTTGAGAGTTGTGGGTTGCACGAAAACAAAAATGAAGAACGACATAGGACATGGCAAAATACGGCACAAGGAAACATTATTTCTGGAAAAAGTAGGATTTATAATATTGCACAAACATTATTATTAAGATTATTTATTTATTTTATAATTTCAATATTTATTTCCGAAACCTATTTAATGTAAATTAAATGAACATATTACCACAATCAGCAAAATCTAACTACAAATTTTTAACATATAATCATTGTCATCTTAAATAAATTCGTAAATGAAATCAACTGGAAAGTGGCACAAAACTTCTCTATAGAATTGACAAGTTTACCAAGGATGGCCAACACTAGAGTTAGAAAATCTAGGTTTATATTAAAATTTAGCATTTTAATTCTTTCACTATAATACTTAAAGCTCATAGTTAAGTTAACTTTTATTAGAGCCTGTAATTAAGGTTTTTTTTTTCTTGGTAGTGGTTCTGAATTATACGTGAAAAGTTTCCTAAAAGTTTTCCTAGAGTTTCTATAGAATTCCCAAAATTCATTAAAAAATGGGAAATTTTGCGAGTTCTTGAAACGTTTCTCCAGAGATATCAAAATGAAACACTTGCGTTTTAGAAGTTTCCGTGCATTAGGTTTGAATAACCGAAGGACACTTTTGAGACTAACATGCAATTTTAGAACCACAAATGGTTCTAACTTCTGCGTTACAAAGTTTTGGGTGAAAGCAAGACAAATATCGGAAAAAATGGTTTAAGTGGCTAGAAGAAAAAGAATAGTAAAGAGAGTACGACCCAAGGGTTCATAATGCTCATGACTTCTATTATTGTTCGGCTACTTCTAAAGTTACATTTTGAATTACATGAATTCTTTTTTAATCTTATTAAGTAACTTGATTCAAAAATACATTCAACCTGTCCAAGCATCTTACAGGCCTACTATTAATAAGGAGTCACGTTTGCGTCTTTGTCCATGTCCTACTCCAAGCTTCTTAAGCTAATAGTTCTACTTTATCTGCTGCATGATCTTAAGCTTTGAACTATGTGCTATATGTGGTCCAAAATTTGTTTTCATTTTTCAAAATCTCAGTGATAAATGTTATATTATTCTATTGTTAGTGTTTTATAAAATATTTATTTTGTTGATTGCACTTGCATTTCACATTAGATTTGTCATGTTTGCCAGTTATGGTCCTGAAATGGGTGTGTTGCTAGATAAGATGATTCATGGAGTTAATATATGATTAGTGGTTGTAGGATTTTAGGAAGTGATGGATATCTATATTAGAGGTTGTCTTTAAAGAATTTCAAGCATATACCCACTGATCTTTGAAGCCCAACGAATATGAGAATTGACATGTGCTAGGCCTCTATTGCAAAATATCCTTTAGCAGCGTTTCTTTTTCTTTTTTAATTTTTCTTTGGCTGGTCAGTTTTATGCATTTATGGAAGATTTATATTACTTAAATTTCAGATGTTAGTGCAGTTCATTTCAAAAATTTGTGCAGCAAAAATTGAGAACGAAATGAAAATGTTAGTCTAACTGCCTTAGCATTCATGGGCTGTGTGCAGATAAAGTTAGAACACAACTTAATACGCACTCATGGGAACTGTCGTTGATGCTGCAAACAAGGTATTTTTTTTTTATCTTATTTCACCATTATTTTTGGTTTTTTTACAGATTTCAGCCTGATAATATGCTTAAGCACAGTAATACCTCTCTAAATTTCTGGTCAAGCATTATATACCTAAATTAGTTCCGAATTTTCAGAAATAAGTAATGTCGTCTTTTAAAAGCTGTTTATGGTTCTAAAGTCGATATTCCGTCTGTTTCTCTTATTTTTTCTTAAGAAAGAAAGAGAGATGTCGTTGACTTTTTAAGTTTATAGCCTTGAAGTTATTTTTCTAGATAAGGTGGTTTGAATATCTCTGTTCATCAAGGGAAAATATACATCAGAACATCGTTAATTATACATTTCCAGTTAATTGAATTTTGGATTTGGCCAAGCTAAAAAAATTGACTTCTCGAGTTTGATAAAAACTAGACTAGTTGGTTAGTTGATCTTTGGATTTGATTGTAATTAATGTTACAAAATAACATAATTGCATAGAGGTGTTCTTCTAAGTTTGTGCTAAGAAGCATGGATTCGGATACGATACAAGGGACACAAGTAAAAAATTTAAAAAAGAATTAGGATACACAGATTTGTATGCATATATATACACGTATATGTGTGTGTGTGTGTGTGTATAGTTGTCAATTATTGATGTATTAAAAGTTTTAAAACTATTATGTATATCTAATAATAAAATATAATTGTCAATTATTAACACAGTTTTACATGTATTAAAAGTTCTAATACTAATGTGTATTTCCAATAATAAAACTATAGTTGTCAGTTAATATAAAATTTTAGTTGTCAATTATTTAATACTATATATGTTTTCAATAATAAGTGTATATTGTGTAGTTATCTATTATCTTATAACACATTTGCTTTGTTTGAAATTGTTAATTAATAAATATTATCTATTTTCAATAAGTTATTGATAATAAGAATAGTTATCTATTACAAAAAATAACTGTCATATACTATTAATAATAAGTTTTAGAAGAGTTATAACCAATAAAACTCATCTTGTTCACATATCATATCGTGTCCAATACGTATCAAAAATTTAAAAAATGTAAAAAATATAAAATAATTAAAGACATGTATCATATACGTATTAGAGTGTGTCTAAGTGTATCCAAACTTGGATACATATCGGACATAGGTACGCAATTAGTTGACACGTGTCCTTGCTTCTTAGAGTTTGTGACACATTATAAGAGCAGTCAAAGAAATAACGTAATTTTGGATAGTTATGCTTCTATCCTGTTTCTCGAGTAAGATACAAGATAGGTGTTGAAGGATACCCATGTCTAAAATCTACAATTTAGAGCTCACATTACAGTAAGAAATAATGCACTGGCATATAGGTTGGGCGCTAAAACATTTTTCTTAATACTTGATGATACGGTATAATAATAATTTAAGGTTTCTTACTCCTGACTCTTTTGGGACTTGATTTTGTTCCCAAGGACTTCTGGTAAGACTCCGGACAACATCTATAGGCCTAGGCCTAGTAGTTTTCAAAATTATGAACTATTTTGAAATTTGATAGTACAGTTCGAATTAACTAGACTAGCAATAGATTGACTCAAGTAAAATGAAGCATGTACTTTCTTTAAAACCCAGAAAATCTCATGGTTGTGAATTACAATGTTGTAGACTTGCATATAACTTAATGGTTGTTTAGTCACTAATTTAGCACTATGAGTTGGTCTTCCCTGCAAAATTCATTTGGATACTTATTTCACCATCTAGGTTTAACTAAGATAAGCTGCGACTTGTATAAATGTGCACGAAGGATATGCTTGTGCAGATTTCGAGAACTTATTTTCTTTAGAGTATTAATTTGATGCAGTAACACTGCAGGAAGCAAATGGAAGCGTACCAACTAACAAGAAAGTTACAGTTGTTTTTGTCCTAGGTGAGTGCTCCATTTTCAAATTGTGGTATCTGAATATATATCACCATCATTCATGTGTCTGCCTTCCAGGATGTCGATCAAGTTATTGATATTCTTTTTTGTCTTGTGGATACGGGTAACGGGTAATAATAATGATAATAATAATAAAGCAGTATTGGATGTGAAAATTACCGTGTTGTATTTTCCTAAGTCGGTGTCCTACATGCTGTTTCCTTCATATTTTATTTAGATTAATCAAACACCTCTGATAACGTTAATTTTTAACCAATAAACTGGAGCAGGTGGCCCTGGCAGTGGTAAGGGAACTCAGTGTGCAAATATTGTAGAACACTTTGGATACACCCATCTCAGTGCTGGTGATCTTCTCCGTGCAGAAATAAAATCTGGTTCTGAAAATGGGTACATCCTCCCTGCACTAAAATTCTTTTCTATTAACATGCTTTAGCTCTTCGAAAAGAAATACATTACAACTAATTTTTTCTAAATCCCTGATCGATTCTCTTTATATTCTTTGTACAAAATAAGTTCTTGGTTATCTTGTTCTCTTGTGTTGTGGATCAAGTAATTGTCTTGGTCAATCGAGGTTGATTTTTCGAGATTTGAAGTGTAGTAAATGCATGGTCATCTGCGTATTGATTTTGAATTCAAGTAAAATCACTATAGAAAACTAGTATGAATGTATTATTTTTCAAACGTCAAGGCTTCACGGAACATGTCAAGATTCTCCTTTTCAAATATTTTATTAGTCTTATTCATAATTGACCTGTGATATATAGGACAATGATTCAGAACATGATTAAGGAGGGAAAAATTGTACCATCAGAGGTGACAATTAAGCTACTCCAACGAGCAATGCAGGAAAATGACAACGACAAATTTCTTATAGATGGCTTCCCTCGTAATGAGGAGAACCGTGCTAACTTTGAGTCTGTTGTAAGTCTTTCTATTTATCCTCTTCTTCCACCCTCAGTTTTTGTTAAAATCATAATTTTATATCTTCTTTTTGCTTGTTTTCACATATTTTATGCATTTAATGGAAATATGGTTTCTTTTTTCCAATATTTTTAAAGGCTTACAGACTCCTAATTGCATTGTGGATTCTAGAGAAAGGCATTTAATATATCATATGTATTGTGCACCAATTTCAGGGTTTAGTGACTATCTTAATTTTTGCAGACTGGAATTGAGCCAGAATTTGTGCTTTTCTTTGATTGTTCAGAAGAAGAAATGGAGAAACGCCTGTTGAACAGGAACCAGGTTAATGTCTTTCTTTTCTCTCTTAATCTAAAATTTCTGCTGACTTTCCATTTATCCGCAGTTTTCATGTGATATCTTTCCTTTGCATTTTTATTTACTCTGCCTCCTTCGTTTTCCTTTCTTTTTGTATCTTGAAGGGTAGAGAAGATGATAACATTGAGACAATAAGGAAGCGATTTAAGGTTTACATGGAATCCAGTCTTCCCGTGATTGAATATTACGACTCCAAAGGGAAGGTTCGAAAGGTAATAAGATTATTTCTCATCGAGATTCTTCCTTTCAATTCCCACCCTATGTGAGGATTCTTTTAGGCCAAAAAAGGGTTGAGATGGAAATTGATATTGCTTTTGATTTTAGATTGATGCTGCACAACCCATTGAAGAAGTTTTTGAGGCAGTCAAAGCTGTTTTTACCCCATCAACTGACAAGGTAAAGCTTCGTAACATTACTTCAAGGGAATGTAATAGGGAATACGAAATTGGGAAATGGTGCAAGTATCAATGCGCGTATTGCCTTAATGGCAGAATTTATTTTGTAGCGTAGCAAGAAATAAATTGTTTTATTAGTCAGATTATTTTATATATTTAGGTTATGCTCGTAAATTGATCTTCTAAATCTTTTGTTTTCAACTCCGTATTGATTCATCAATTTGAGGATAGGAAGAAATAGTTTGATTACAATAAAAAGACACCTTCGTGGAAATGCATATACTGCTACTATCCCCAGTCTCAGCCTTTTCAGGCTTCCTATGTTTGTCAAGTCAGAATCTAATACAAATTTCCTTCATGGTTTGTCATAGGTTGATGCTTAAAGATTCAAGCCTTATCCAAAATATCACACCAGATTTGTGTCTAGGTAATGGCTTAGTCCAAACACTTGGCATTTGTACTGGAATTACTGCCAATTATATATCAACGTCGTATAGTGAGGACGTTTGCTCACATTCTATAGTTTTTCTTGTGCAGATGGTTAATGGTTTAATATTTTGATCAGAATATCAGGACGTTCATTTACTTTATCAATTTGTAGTTTACATAGAAAATTCACATATTATTTTTGCTTTGATTATTTGTGAACCAGAAAATTATATTGTTGAGGATGTTGCGTCAGTATTGTTATTATATGAGCGACTTCTCCTAATAAGATTTAAGTACTTCTACAGTAAATTTCCCTTTCTCATGTGACTCCTCAGTTTTGATCTGTGCATGGTTACCTTTTTCCCATGATTTTCTGCAGAGCTTTTGGTTGCGAAATCTGAAAAAGTGCCCATCTGTTATAATTAAGAAAATAAAATAGTAGGTGGGCTAATGGATTAATTTTCTGAAATGAACAATAAATTAAAAATTGGTCCAATTTTTCTTCACATTGGGTTGAAGAAGAGGAATATTTTTGTTAACATTATGGGATGCTGTCTGATCACACCACTTGCTAACCCTTTGGGCTGGACCTGATCTTATGCGATAGCAATCTTAAAATTCATTACACCCAATGCTTGGAAACCATTTCAAAAACAGATAGCCTATGAAAGGAGCACAAGGAACAAAGGGTTTAGGTGACGGCCATCGAAAAATTCTCGCAGGAGCATCAGTAATTGGAATAAATAATAGAATCTTTGGTATAGGAACAATAGCAAATCATTAAGTTCAAAAAAAAAAAAATCTCATATTTTTCCGATATGCCCTGTAAAATTTGATGCAATTTTCCTTTCATTCATGTAATAAACTCATCATACAAGGCTGGATCCAGCACTAGTATGAAAGACGTAGAGTAGTACTTTGAAATAAGAAACACCGCATCCCTAATTTGCTTCAATTTTTTTGGAGCAAGAGTTTACATAAAGAAAGACATAATGAATACTGATATTATGCTTACCAAATTACAACTCCACAGAGCCCAACATAGATCCTAATTATGTCTTTGACCATACGTTCCTTTTCTATCACATAGCTTAAATCTGTTTTGGTTAGTCAAAGATCAGAACACAAGAAGACAGGCATAGTCTTGATCCTAAAGATCGACTCCAGAACACCTAATCTTGACCCTACTACCTAAATGTCTTTGATCATGGCTACCTTTTATACCATCTCTCTCGACAGTCACAAACAAACAAGGAGATGAAGGGGAATTGTTAAAGAGTAACAGCTCTGTAGAACAAAGATCCTGTCCATAGCCTCATCAAATTGGCAAAATTTACATTACATTAAACTAGCCTAGAAATATATGGAAGTAGCAGCTCAAATCCCAGAAGTGTAAAAAGTCAAACAAATATGATGTCGTTCTCCTGGATGGTATCAAGAATGATAGCAAGTCTACCCTCGATCCGTTCATTCTTGTTGGGCTCATATGACATTGCAAACACGTCAGCTTCCTTTGACCGCTCAGCAATCAGCTTTCCTATTACACGACATGCACTGTTGTCTGTGAGGGATGGTAATGTGTTTCTGAGATCCTTAGAATTCGTTGTAGCCACCGATATCACTTTGCTGGTTGCTCGATGCATGACTTTTGCATGGATAAATCTTTTGGAAAAGAAAATGTTCAATAGAAATGGTCTCATATACATATCTGTCCTTTGTTTCCATGATTTTCGGTTAGGCCTCTTAGCAGCTTCACTACGAGACCTCCGTGTCCAAGCAGCTTCAACAACCAGCCCCTACATGTATGAACAAACACGTAGCAATTGAGAATCACTAATGACTTGAATTTGTTGATCACAATAAGTGTCAATACATACTTACAAT
>CAIGRR010329107.1:0-12755 GCA_903798365.1 Fraxinus sp. 1973-6204 | reverse complement strand
CTCCCCCTCCCTAGCTCCGTCCCTGGTCGTGTTCCTATGAACTAATCACTTTTCATAAGATGAACGAACATAGTAATATCTAGATTTGAAATAAGTGGTTCCATTTTCTTGACTCTCCTTAGTGGTGCTCACGTTTTTAGCCTCTTGATCTTTCAAGATTTTGAAAAGTAAAACATGTGTCAACTTTTGAGACGTCTGGTATACTGAATTATACGATACGATATAAGATTAATGAAAGGAAAAATACTAAAATTATATCCATGCCACTATATTATCTAATATCAATGTTGTGTACCAAGCGTACCATTTTTTGTTTATGACTTCTTTATCTCAATTAAAATTGAAGTAGGTCAATGCTTTTCAGGATATCCTCAACATTCATGTTCTTTACCTCTTCATCCAGAAAATGTTACGTTTTTAAAAGTGAATTGGACAGTACTAGAAAATTAATTAAAATGTTAGTCACATCCCACTTTCATCTCCAACAATCACTCGGGACAACAATTGCATCTCCATATCACTTGCAACATAGTCGCTAAAAAGTGAAATTTAACATTAATCTGAACTTAGAAAATCTAAACAAGACTCATTTGTTCCATTTTCTAGATTTTTTTATTTTTTTTCCCGCGAATTGGCTTTTCCAGACACATGAAAATCAAGGTTTAGAGAAAAATAGGGTTGAAGACGATGATCGGTACTTGGTTGCAGTGTTCTAAATAGCGGGCTATAGCGTCGCTATAGCGCTCTATAACGCGTAGCGAGGAGAAAACGCAACGCTTTTGTGATATGCGTGTAAAAGAGCGGTCAACCTTTTTTGTTGATCGCTATAGCGTGTTATAGCGAGATTAAGCGCGCTATAGCGGTGGCTATAGCGCTCCTTATCCTTTTTTTTTCCCATAAATTTTTTTTTTATATAAAAATATATTTAATGTCTTAAAAATAATTAAAATAATATTAAAAATACGAAACGCATTATGACGCTTATTCTTCGCATTGACACGCTTAATCTTGTAATTCTTGATTCTCGGCCTCGACGCTACGCTACGCTTTACGCTTTTTAGAACATTGGTTTTTACCTTCAGTGTAGTTTGTTGAATCCCCGACGCCAAAGGGTAAATGTACCTACAAGTTTTTTGCATCAAAATTCTGTTCTTTAAGTTTGCAGTCACTGTTTGGGACCATATATATCTTGTTTATTTATTTTCACAAACATTTACATCTTGACCTGTGAATAGAATCTGCCCTTTTCTTTTGTTCATATTTTGTTATAATGCAATATTTTCTAAACCATAAGGAGGCTTTTCTTCTGCAAATTAGTATGGGAAAAAAAAGTCCCTTTCTGATTCTCACTTTCCTTTTGTCTCTTTCTTGCTTTCTGAGGTGAAAATCCTAGATGAATGTTAGTCTTGTGGAGTCTAATCGAACTATACATTTTTGCTTCTCCATATCACTTGCAACATAGTCGCTAAAAAATGAAATTTAACATTAATCTGAACTTAGAAAATCTAAACAAGACACATTTGTTCCATTTTCTAGATATTTTATTTTATTTTATTTTTTTCCCGCGAATTGGCTTTTCCAGACACATGAAAATCAAGGTTTAGAGAAAAATAGGGTTGAAGACGATGATTGGTACTCGGTTGTCATTGAACATTTTGGCAAAATTTCACATTGGTCGTTGAACTTCATTTTGTTTGAATTTAAACAGTTTTACAATTCGATCACTACATTCATGTTAGTAAAAATTAACAAACAATGACAAAATGATCAAATTATAACAAATGTTACTTTTAAGTTCTGCTTTTCAAAATCATCATTATTATGGCATATTGGCGCAAAACCCTCCAACGTATGATTTATTGGCAAATATCTCCACCTTTTCAAAATGGCGAAAAGCTTTGTGTATGAACTTTGAAGTGCGGAACACCCTCCTACCATCCAATTCTGTTACTTTAAGCGTTGAAAAAGTAAAAATGGCAAAAATTACAAAGAAATAATTACACCCAAAAGCTGGCATCAAAGGTTTAAATCTTATATTTTTTAGTTAATCTTTTTATCAAGTAATATTATATCAATTTAAAATGTTATCTATTAAATTTTATAATATTATTTTATTGAGTTCGTTTTGTATATATGATTTTGCTAATTGCTTAATCAATTGTATTTTTTGCACACTTGACATCTTAAAGCCTTCAGTTTATATCGCCATTTTACTATATTTAAATTCATACCCCTTAATTTTTACTCTATTACACATTTATAAGTGTTTCATTTGTCATCATGTTGCTAGTTTTTTTATATATTAATTAATTATTAAATGAAGTTATTGAATTGTTGGTGACCTACTGACTTATTTATATATAAATTTTATTACATTGATGTCTTTAAAATTTCAGTTCTCCTTAACAAAAATAGTGGATCCATCTCTGGATTGAAATAAATTGAATGGGGTTCGATAATGGGTGAGCAAATGATAGATTTATAGGGTTGCAATAATTCACGAAATTAATCAAATTTATTAGATTTGGAATTCAAATAAAGCGACTTCAATGTTGACTTTAAATCATTTTAAAATCGAATTAATGAAATCGATGCTCGTTGAACTTAATTACAAATTACTACTTGCTCATCCAAATTTCAAAAAAGTTACTCGTTACTCACCTATATTTAAAAAATTTACTCATCTTCACTCGTACCAATTCCCTTCATTTAATTAACACAATTTGCATTTTAACTAATCTAGAGCCAGCGTGGACCATGTTTATCGATTATGGACCGAAATACCAATGTTAGAGTTTGAGTGTGACTCGAATTCTACTGAGAGTTATATTGGAAGTTGGTAGCATGCTGTTCGGACAAAATTCCAAGTGTGCGATAATTAGCCCGTCTGGGAGGGATTTTCCTTCCTCACACAATTGATTTTTGCACCGTTATTTTTGACCGTTTCTCACAAAAGTCTTAGCCAAAATCTTTGAATTCTTACCGTTGCTGGGCTTCAACGGTCAACAAATCAGTTTTACTCCAATTATAATATATCCCAGACAACCCCTTAAAATATGATGTATCAAATAAAAATTGCGGTAGAAATTAAAATCGGATTTAAAATTGAAAAACTAACCGTTATTGTTGATTTTTATTGGAGGAGTGAGAACCAATAACGATCATATTTTCAATTTTAATTGAATTTTAAGCGCGACCGAACACGCCCTTAAACTTATCCAAACTTCTAGAAAAACATAATCACTTATTCTCACTTTATTTGTGATGAATTTTATTATTAATAGATGTACCCACTTGAGAGAATCTTTGTCATCCACAATTCATACCTTTCGTCTCTTAGTCAAACCAATAATTAAAAAGAAATCATTTGTACCCATTATAATAAAACCACGCCGTTGTTCTCATTCATTTGATCCTTTCTCCATTTCTCAATCCATTCAAATTCAAATGGTCCACCTTCACTTCTAAGCAAAAGAATCGTATAATTAATTGACAAGTTGAAAAAATAAGTGGACTCATGTTAATTTTGAATAACGCCATTCATTACAACATCATGAATAAAAAAAATTAAGTAGGTTTAATTTGGAAGATTTGTTGTTAGATTTTTAATTTAGTAGTGTCAAACTTGACATGTCGATTTGCAAATGCCGCTTCAATATGGACTCGATTCTTGAATTGGTTGATATAAAAATACAAGTGAGCTAATCTCGAACTAAGACTAAGTCGGCCTATGGATCCACTAATATTACAAAGTTCTAGGCTACATCAATATAACCCATTGGATTTAATTATTATTATTTTGCAATTGTCCAAAGACCCTTTTGAGTTTATTTTTTAGTTTTTATGTAGTAAATCGAGCCAATCCTCATGGACCGTCGATTTAGATTATCCTTCCTGACATGACTTGACTATTATGGTGATTATCCCGTGAATTGGTTTGGGATCAAGAATGGTCAGTTTTATTTCGATTTTAAGGGAGTCAGCAGGCTTGAGACTAAATCATTTAATCTATTATGACATCACTAACCAATTGATATCTATCACGAGTTATCAAATGCATATTAATGTATAATACTTGACATGGTCGAAACGTTACTTTGACTCCGGCCAACAGCGGCTTGCCCCACTTTCCATCCCTATATGGTAAACAAGATTTTAATCATTTTTGTTAAAACTTGAATAATCAAATATTGAATTAGCTCATGTTTGACAATTAGTATTTGGGAGAAAAAAAAAAAAAAAACTATTTTTTGAATGGCGATTTAGAAAATTGCAAGGTTAAAAAATAAGAAAAATTTTAAATTTAAGTGCATAATATTTTATCGTATGAAATAAATATGTGGAAAAAAAAAATTCAAATAATAATACTCATGGACTGAAAAAATGAAAGCGAAAACTGAAAAGAAACAGGAAATAACATAATCAAATAAAAGCAATACCAAACTACAAAGGCAACCTCAAATGAACAAATCTTTACTCTTGCGCTCGATCTTGTGATTCCTTTTCCTCTTCAAAGTTCAGGCGCAAAAACACAGAGTTTCAAGTTTTTCAACCCGGCATCGAGTCGGTGAGTCGACTTAGCACATTGGAAATGGGTCAAGAATCGTTGATATACAGCTTCGTGGCTCGTGGCACAGTGGTGCTGGCGGAGTTTACCGAGTTCACCGGAAACTTTCCTGCCATTGCAGCTCAGTGCCTGCAGAGATTGCCTTCTTCAAATAATAAGTTTACTTACAATTGTGATCATCATACTTTTAACTTCCTAGTTGAAGACGGCTACGGTAATTTCTCTCATTTTGTCACCAATTTTTTAATCAGTTTTTGGTTCTTTGATCTTTCAATTTGTTGGGAGAGTTTGATTGATTTTTTTCGTTGAATTGCAAGCGGGTTTTGTTGGATCTAAGCTGGAAAGACAAAAGTTAGACTCTTTACTGTTATCACTATATAGGTGATGCAATTCAAGCAAACACTAGTGATTTGAGAACTCGATATTTGTGGGGATGGTAGAGAATTGGATTTAAATATTTTATTACACAGTTGTTTTAATTTAGAATAAAATGAAAAAAAAAAAAAATTGAGAGTAAGTTCTCCAATTGAAGCAAGAAAATAAGTTCATGCTTTCTCGGTTCTGTTCTTTAGATGGTCATTTTCGTGCATTAAATGTTTTGAGCTTTATTTGACTATCAATTTTTTAATAATTCTAGGTTGTATAGTATAAACCTATAGTATAATTTAGTAGTAGCTAAGGACCTTAATATTTTAAGGCCAGTAGAAAATTTAGGATTTGGTTTCTTGGGACATGGATATGATCAATTCATCAGTCTGTTGGTAATTTGTAATGACTTTTCGAGGAGAAATATAATTTTTGTAGGTTTTGATTCAAAAATCTTCTGTTAGGAGTTGTCATAAGCTTCTAAAATCATAACTTGCAAGTGCTTAGCCAATGGTTAAAAGCTTAACCTATCAAACAAAGATTTCACACTTTTGGAAAATTGGGAATATTAGATAATTTAATTTTTGTAGAGAGAAATGCGTGTGCCCAGGGGCATTTAGTACTCTGATTGTAGTGCGAAAGTTTTTTCCCTCTTTGCTGGACATTCATATGGATTTAGCAGTTTGTAGATGTATTGGGGTTGTACATAGGAAGATAGGCTTGACTTTCTTGGGCTCGTAATTATGGAGATCATTCAAGATGAGCTTGAGAATGATAAACAATGTAAAGTCCGAACAAATATTTGAACTTGTAATCTTTATTAGGATGGTGAGCTCAGCTTGTTCAGCAAAAGGTGCAGCCAATGCTACTCCGGCTTAGCTTGTATTTAAGTTTCTAAGAGCTCTTTTAAGCTTGGCTTGAAAAGTAAACTGAACAGAGCAATTTAAGATTTGTTTTGTGATAAGAAACTGTGGGGTAAGAAAATCCCTACAAAGTTAAAAGGCCAATTTTAAAGAATAGTGATTAGACCTGCCAATGTTCTGTGATAATGAGTCTTGAAAGACAAAATATTTAAAATATGAATGTAGTAGAAATGTGGATATGCTAAAATGGATAAGATAAAAAATGAGAATATACACCAAGAAGGGAAGGTGGGCACCAATTGATTATAAATTAAGAGAAGGATGATTTTAGTGGTTAGGAAATGTTTTGCTTAGACTTATAAGGATCTTGTTTATAGGAGTGACATGTTCTCAGTACAAAATTTTAGAAGAGGGAGGGGTATATCAAAATCTAATGTGGCATGTTGTAGTTACTGGGGATATAGTTGCTATCTAGCAATCAATGGAACTTAATGACAGTGCAGGATTCATGAATCTGACCCTAAATACTTTGAGAAAAACACTTAGTTTGTTGTTTTGTTATTGCTTGTGATATGAAGATGCGCTTGGGCAATCTAAAAGCTTGGTTGAAGAGAGCTCATTTACAACTTTTATTTAGAATGTGAATATTAGAGTAAATAAACAGGACGTGAGTAATCTTTTATCACACAATATTATTTTGTACTATGTTTTTGTCAGATTCTTCCTTTAGCAAACTTTTGGTCCTCTAGACTGTGTAGAGCACAAAATCCAAAAGTTCTGACATGAAATTAAGAAAAATCCAGTTGGAACCTCCTCCTTGTTGGTTGTGGTCTTTGCTGCGACCTTTTCGCCTATCTCCAATTTTTGAGAAGAAGAAGTGCGCCCATGTTCTTTGGATTTCATGGCTGAAATAATTACCAATGACTCAGTCAAGTGTCAAGTCTGAGGCTCTGATCTGTGTGGCTAAACCTTGAGTCTGAATTTTATCTTGCATCTATTGGACGTATGGAGCTTGGAGCTTAGATCGACCATTTAGAAAATATTATGTGACCTTTTGTTTTATCATAATTCATTGCACGGATTTGATGTTCCAATCATAGGATAGTAGATATTTTCCATTGTCCAAGCAGTGGCTATCTTTGGTAATGATGTGGTGAAAAGCTATTAGCCTGAGTGGCGCATTTCGAGAAGCCGCATTGAATGTTGGATCAAGTGGTGGCCAATGAACTATAGGCCACTATCGCTTCTAATATTATTGAATGAGTTTTGATAATAGGATTCACAGATTAAGGACCAAAGCATTGACAAACTTAAGAGTACGTTTGGCTAAGCTTGACAATGCTTAAGTAAATTTGTAGAATAAATCATTTTTTATTGATCAAAATTGGCATGTTAGTTTCTCATTTTGACAGTAATGTGTTAGTTTGTTTCAAAATAAGAATGAAGTAAAATATCCAAATATGTCACTCTTTTTAAGCTTTAACCAAATGCTAATAGGTAATGTTTCTAGATCGTTTTGTATTTAGTTCTTAATTTAGATAGATTTTGAAACTTTTGCTTCCATTATCTCTTTCATTGTACCCCGCCACTTCCATCCCTTGTCTCTTCTTTTTTTATGTGTCATTATCAAAATCGAAAAATAATATAAATGTGTTTGCTTCAACTGACCTATTTGCTAAATCATGCAGCTTATTGCATTGTCGCCAAAGAATCTGTTGGAAAGCATATCTCATTCACGTTTCTGGACCGTATTAAAACTGATTTCAAGAAAAGATATGGTGGTGGTAAAGCGAGTACAGCAGTTGCCAAAAGTCTCAATAAGGAATTCGGGTATGCTAAAATATATGTTTTTGTAAATCTTTTCTGCATTTGATTACATG
This sequence comes from Fraxinus sp. 1973-6204, assembly GCA_903798365.1. Classification (NCBI taxonomy): domain Eukaryota; kingdom Viridiplantae; phylum Streptophyta; class Magnoliopsida; order Lamiales; family Oleaceae; genus Fraxinus; species Fraxinus sp. 1973-6204. The sequence continues at coordinate 5,079 of CAIGRR010329107.1, read as the reverse complement.
TAAATGTTTTCCAAATATGTTATTTGCAGGCCACTTATCAAAGAGCAAATGCAATACACAATAGACCATGCTGATGAGATTGATAAACTATTAAAAGTAAAGGCCCAAGTTTCACAAGTCAAAAGTATTATGCTGGAGAATATAGATAAGGTATTTACTAGAAATGGAGTTAAATCATGGCATTGGGCTTGTTTGCCACTTTTGATTGCTTTTACTATTTTTTTTTTCTATGGATCTTTTTTGTTCTATGTTCTTGTTCCTTTTTCCTCTTATATTCATGACGAGAATTTTAAAATCTAATGTTTCATGCAGTTTTGCATTTAAAATGTTTATTTTCTCGAATGCCTGCTAAATTGTGAAGTAATAGTTATGCGCTTGACAGTGCCTTCCTACAAAAATATCTTAAAACTTGTAGCATATTCGGTATGGATGATTGGATAGCAGCACTAGACAGTAATAAGCAAGCTAGACATGTTAAAAATGTCCTGTTCTATCTAATATCGTGTACCTAACACGCGCAATAATTTTTCAATGGAACTAAGAAAAACAAAGGAAAAGGGGGAACGGAAATCATGTGTAAAATCTGGGTTGTTGTTTAACAATTACCTTAAGCAATGGGTGGTGAATGTTGATATACAGGGCATCCTACAGACAGAATTTATTAACCTAAAGTATTTGGTTGAAGTCAGAAAGCAAGTTATGGAATTAAATTTTTTCTTCTATTTTTTTATTTATTTATTTTTAGTATAAGCACCGATACTTTGCAGTTGTTTTACATGGTAGCTTTCGTATGTTGTTAAATCCTAATTAACGAAGATTAATTGTCCAACATAATTTGATGTACCCTTATTTTTGTCTTGAAAATTTATTAAGAACTTTCTTCTAATATTATGTAAAATTGAACTGATGTATGGCCTAGAAATAGTTATTCATTTCCAGCAAAAATTACTTCATTATAGATAGAGATGCTCGTGGACACCGAGTTATAAATATGTAATTTTCTGTCAACTGCATGCAAATGAAGCTCCATGGATATGCCAAAAGCTCTAACCATAAAATCCAAACTCATTAAAAACAAATCCAGAACTCTGTGCTCCATACCCTATGCATAGAGTAAGACTGGAGACTCTTCTATACTGAATAAGCGTTTTGTTCATCATTTTTATACTGTGTTTTCTCATGCTTTCTTTTTTGTATAACAGAGTAATTAAAATAATACTTTGTTATTGTGTGGATTTCAAGGCTGTTGATAGGGGAGAAAACTTAACCATTCTTACCAACAAAGCTGAAGAGCTGCGTGATTCGGTAGGTTAATAGTCCATAGCAGTGACATGTTCGGCTAAGCTTAAAAGTTACTCTTCTAGAAAGTAAAAAGTAACTTCTACATTTGCAAAAATGAAGCTTAGAATGAACTCTTTAACTTCTTTTTAAGCTTAGACAAACATGCTCTTATCTTAAAATGACATGCACATTCTTCGTGAGCCTCTTTCTCCATCTTTTTCAGGCTAAAGAATTCCAGAAAACGGGGACGCAAGTCAGAAGGAAGATGTGGTATCAGAATATGAAAATAAAGTTGGTCGTGCTCGGAATCCTCCTCCTCCTGGTCCTTATCATCTGGGTTTCCATTTGCCATGGTTTCGACTGCACCAACTAGAATATATATGCCTTCTGTTTGATATAACACAGTCAGTCATTATTCTCCTCCATGGATTCAAATTATACGATTTCATTTGACGAAGGAGTTTTCTGTCGAACGAGAAATATACTAACGCTATTTATATGTGCTGCATGTCGTCTGAACTTCTTTTTTTTTTTAGTCAGGGTTTTTGTGGTGCATATGTAATTGCTGCAACTGAATTTCGTCGAATGTAGACATTCTTTTAAAGATCTATACAAAGGTATCAATAGATGATTTTTGATATAGCATTCTTCTTGTTAAATTTGTTGCTCATTAATTTCTTGACTGAACCATTGTAATGTAGAAGTTTTTCTCGAACCACCTCTGCTTAGATGCAGCATAATCGTTTTTTTCAGAAACATGGAGTTCTTCATAAATGGTTAGGGGCAAGACTTAGAGATGTAGATTGGATATATAATGCAGGCCGTTGTTAAGGGTAGACATTAGAATTGCAAAACGAGGCTTATTTATTGTAGTGTCTTTAAAATTGATTCGTGCTCACATTGCAAAATGCTCAAGATTTTGTTTGAGTATCATTCTCAAGATACAATGAGAAATCAGTAGAATTTGAGCGCTTCAGTGTCTACTTTGACGAAATGAACTGATAAGAACTATTACCAAAACTTAGACAGAAAATTGGAATATTATTTGTTCGGAAGAGAAGGAAACTTCCGGACCAAAGAGGCCTAATGTTTTCTTTATTGTGTGGAAACTGAGGGAAATGATCCTATTATGGATTCACGGCGAGATAAATTCACATACTAACAAACTATTATAGCATTTCCCAATAATACTCTATATTATTTAGAGAGTTAAAATTTTACACATTCCAATAATACTCTATATTTTGACTTTTCATTTTACTTTTCTCAATAAACATTTATTGATTTCTCCTTATATTGTTTTTAAGCATTAGCTCTTTAAATAAAAAAAAAAATATTTTGTATTTAAAAAGCCTCTTGCAAATGTTCTTACGGCTTATTAACCATAAGAATTTCAAGGAGTTTCATGAGTTAACATTCGTGTATGTGGCCATGCTCGCACACAAACTCAGTGGTTCGAGGTGCTAACTCGATTGATTTGCAATCTCTTGCGCGCGCAAGTACTTTATTTGGAAAATTTATTTATTAAATGACTTTGCTTTCTAATTATATTATTAGCCCATGTTTAACCCACATTAAAATTTTAATTCTTCTACTCATTTTCAACCACATATTTTTTAATGAAATAATATTTTCCATGACATCAATGATTTTTCTTTGTTTTCAACTACACATTTTTCATCAATCTACTATTTCAAAATACATTCTTCCAAAATAATGTGGCTCAAATAGTAAAAGTACTTTATAAGAAAGTAAGTTCTTTTTCTTGAATGGGAAATGAACAACCATTTTCAAGCATCTTCGTGAAAAAGAGAGGTTTGAAGTACCTATGAACGAAGAATCTGTCCCTAGCTAGCTTTGTTAACTAAATAATCAATTAGTCCAGGTTTGGATAAGCTTAAGAAGTTCACTTATAAGTAAATAGTAAGGATTAATTTCTAAAAAGTAAATTATTGAAACATTTTAGGAACAAAAAATTACTTTTAAAATAATTTTAATGTTTTTAAGCTACACGAAACATGCTCTAATACAGGGCCTAGCAATTAAAAACCCAATATTTTTGGACTCTCCAAAGTCCAAACATGTATGTGATTGTGTGTATATATGTGCGTGCATCTCTATCTATCTATCTGTCTGTTTATTGTGTTCATATTTAGAGTGCAATATAAGAAGGCTTTTTTTTTTTTTGATGACGTAGGAACCTGCGGAGGCCCGACCACTATGTGTGGGTACTGGGTAAACACCGCCCTATGTGCAGTAACCCGTAAAACCATACATGAGAGGTAAACTACAGTAGACAAGTTCGGTGTGACGGACTCGATCGAGAAAGCGTTGATAGGGAATTCGAACACGTGACCTTCGGTCTACGCGTCCGCCCGTCCCACCAACTCGACTATCCCCAAAAAGGCATAAGAAGACTTTTTAATTTTGTTGCTAGATAATGTTAGGACCTTATCCCACCTAGTAATGCTATAAAATATCGCAAGTGATTATCATCTGTCGATGTGATAGTAAGCTCATATAAGTTGGGATGTAATATTATTATTCGACCCTTTTGCCATATTAACAAGTGCTAATCAATTATGATCATAAATAACATTATTTTTCACATATTGAATAAAATAATATAGTACGTGTGTGTATATATATAAATGTGTCATTCCCTTTTCTAATTTACGTTATTGAGACCGCTTATTCGGGAGGTTTTCTAAGCTAGAAAACATGTCCTAACCACATAAATCATTATTGTATCCTAAACTAGATCCTACTTCAATTTAATTTTAATTTTAATTTTTAGTTTAAGTTTGAGAGAAGCGTATAGATGTTAATGTGACACGTCGCTCGGACGGCCAGTGGATTGGTCCGTGAAAAGTCTGAGTCAGACCGGCTCGTGGCTTAGTAGAACCAAGCCGATGCTCAGCCTGAGCCCCATTTTGGGGGCATCGACTCGAGCCTTAAAAAAAAATAGTAATTTACAAAACTTTAAAAAAAAAGTTTGAAAAGAATTTAAAAAATAAAAAATAATAAAAAAACATTACAACTGCCTGCAACAAAAAATTTAAAAAATAAAAAACATTACGACTGCCTGCTTCAGCTAAAATTACAGCATTTGCCTTGTCAAAGGTAGCGCAGTCGCCTGAACTTAGCTGTCTGCAAATGGCAGGTAGCTCAAGAATTTATTAAAAAATAAATAAAATCGAGCCGTTCCAACTTGGCTCGCTAAGGCTGAAGTCGAAAGTTCGGGTTGAGCCTAAATTTTTTGGTCGAACAAAAGCTCGGTTTGGATCGGGCCAAAAAAAGCTCGAACCATTTTTACTCAAATTGAGCCAGAGTTTCGAGTTTCAGCTCACGGCTCGATTCAGTTCATTGACATCTCTAGACAAGCATCACATTTCTATTGGTGTAACACAATTATTTTAATGTGTATCCAATCTTCACTTACTGATCGTCTAGAGATTTTGGGTACCCTCTTTCAGTTAACCGAGAAACACGGATGAAGAAAAAAAATAAAATTAATACACGACAAAAATATAATAACTTAAATATTTAAATATTTTATTCATTACATATCATGGGAAAAATTGTATAACGATGGTGCATTTACGGTCTTACGCCTCATTACTTTGTAACTAAAAATTATTTCAATTACTTCATTTCATAAACTAATATACTTGATTTTTTATTAAAAAATCTTAGATTTTGATCTTCATAGCTAAAAATACCAGCCCCGGTACTTTTTAATTAAAATTTAGAAAAATAAGGGTAATTGACGCGAAACGTCCCTACCTATGACGGGTT
>CAIGRR010329102.1:0-10795 GCA_903798365.1 Fraxinus sp. 1973-6204 | reverse complement strand
TCGGTAATGATAGCAAAATTCTGAGTACTCATAAGATTATGTTTAATGCACAAATATAAGGTAACACATATATCCCAAGTGGGAGATTGTAAGGATTTTAATTGAACATTTAGGCTTATATGTGAAATATTGTGTATTAAATTAAAAGCTATCAATTTTGATGAAACCTGTTTAAAGTGATCTAATAAGGTTTCGGTATTTTGGATTTTGAAGCATCTAATTGAAGTATGTGCTTATATGTGTAGAGACTAGATATGTTTTTAATTTCATGATGGGCAGAATTAGGTTAATGAACCGTTATTGTATATATACGGTTATGGTCCCTGAATCACACGTGAATTGTTCATTATATTCTGACTCCCATCTTCAGAGAGAAACAAATGAACAATGTATTGATCTAGAAGACTAAAATCGCAAAATTCATTCATTGCATTAATCATGTCTGATTCATATACGTTTCCACTTCTGTTTACATATTCTTGAAGATCCAACACGAACGATCGTTATGACGGTAAAGTATTTTCCCAATAGTGTTAATCTTAGTCAGGGGGATACTTGCAGATGAAGGTTCTCCTCAACTAGGGAAAGAGCAAAAGTCAATAGAAGGAAAAAGGACTTTCTTCAGTATTAATTACAAATAGAGCTTACTCTACTAAGAGTTGAAGAGACTAGAAGGGATAGCTAGATCCAACTTTATCCTAGGAGAAGAGTCAAGAGGCTATTCTATTCTTTTGCACAAGATCAAGGTGAGATAGAACATAGAGTACAGTAATGATTCGAAAGTCAGCTTCACAGGCAAACCGGACTTACCATATACTGAGTCTTTACCACCAAAACCTAGTTCCGTCGCTAAACCAATTCAATGATGGTGACCTGTGGTGGATTGGATGGTGCCGACAGCAATTGGGTGGGTGGGTTATGGCTGTGTTGATGATCAGGGAGTGGGTGAGTATTAGAAAGAAGAAGAAACTTAATTCTTTTATCACTTCTTTATCATATTCATTTTATTTATCATTAGGTAAAATATTATGTAAATAGTTATATATAAAAAAATATTTTCCTCAGAATATAGATCATTTTGTCCTTCAAATTGCTTAAGCTTTGCTCAAAGGATGACTTTCACGCCAACTAACAGTCTTTTAAAGGAAACTATCTTAAGGATCTCACACTTCATATTAATTTTAAGCTTTGAGGTGCGGTGCCAAAATTAAAAGGTTTGGTACCCCATATTCAATCTACCCTTATATTTATCGGTTATGCTAAATGTACGTAATGATTTACATAAATATGATGTGAAATATGATTGGATAAAATTCCTCACCCTTTTTTGACGCCTCATTTGTATATAAACTATTATGTAACCCCTTGTGTACAAGTAACATTATTCTAAATTTATTGNTGGTACCCCATATTCAATCTACCCTTATATTTATCGGTTATGCTAAATGTACGTAATGATTTACATAAATATGATGTGAAATATGATTGGATAAAATTCCTCACCCTTTTTTGACGCCTCATTTGTATATAAACTATTATGTAACCCCTTGTGTACAAGTAACATTATTCTAAATTTATTGTGTTTCTTCGAAAATTCTCAGTTAATAGTTTTGATGACATGGTGACTATAGTTAGTTTATTATGATGCAATTCAAAACAGTTCCAACTCCAATGAGATCAGAGCGAAATAATGGTATGAACATGAAAACTGCTCCAAAAAACTGTTTTAAGATAAATTCATAAATAAGTGAAACACAAAACAACCGAGTCTTGCTCTCAAAATTTAAATTTAGCCGACTGGATGAATTCATTTTCACTAGATGCCAAGTAACTAGATCAAGCACAAAAATATAACATGCAGAAAGGGACGAACATGTAAAATTTTTACAGGACACAAGCAAACAATTACAAAATTTGAACTAAACCATGAGTTCACTCTTGAGAATTCAGTATATTACTAATCACATGGGCACTAGTCTTATAAAACACAAACTAACCTTAGCTTGCAGCTACAGCAGCCAAAAAATGCTCTGCTACCAAAGAATATTACAAAGAAGTATATCCACAACCTTTGACGATCAACACCACATAACATTATTTTGGAACTTCAACTAAACTCACCTTGAACTAGGCAGCTTCCAGAAAAGTGAAAAAGCGGTGAGCATCAGACAAGAAACACAAGAAACGACGACGCATAAAGCCCAACCCATTGGTGTCCTCATTTTCTCAACAAGTAAAATTTACTCACTATGAATTTCCAATCACAAGATCATCCAAACATCAGTAGGACCCCATTGGTGGCATGCCAAATGGTGGCATTGGAGGCATTCCACCCATTGGTGGGGGTGGCATTTGTGCAGTAAAACCTCCTCCCATCCCACCGCCACCCATACCTGGCATAGGTGGTGCGGGCAAAGCAAGAGGCAGCAACTGGGCATACATATTCTGCAACAAATAAATAACAAAATCACTAAACAAATAATAATCATCAATATATCAGTACCCAGGTGCTCATAGTTCAATACATCAGTACATGTACACAAGGATAACTAATCCCAATGAAGGCATGCATTGCTAAATCAGTCATACTACCACTGAACAAAAGAAGAGCAGCAAATTCCCTAACTGATAATAAGGAAACAGAAAGAGTTTCTTTAATTTACTTGTTGTTTGATAACGTCCTTCTCCTCGTTCTCTTTAGCCTTCACTTCATTAAGAGCATCAATTTTGTCCTTGATTAGTTCATCAACTTTGCCCGTGTATTCACGGATAAACTGCAAAAAAAAAAATGATATGAAAATCGAAGTTTGTAACAAACGCTACCAAAGAGCAAAGACCATCCTAAAAATTGGGTATGTATCCTAAAATTTGATCACATACCCAAATCTTTAACCTAGCGCCACAAGAAGAAAAATGATAAATAAGCTTCTATACAACTTCAGGGTACTCTTTAATATTAAGAAATACCCAAAGATGCAAGCCAATGTGTACAAGAGAGAGAATAACCTGCAAAAGATATGGGAGGGCAAAATCGATCATATTATTCATCCAAGCAAGTTCAAGAGCAACATCTGCGCGAATCAAGTCGTAACAAACAAATAGGCACGACGCAAAGCATTCCTTTTTCCCCTGTGGAATCATACAAACAATAATCAGACAGCCAATTTCTACCATTGACAATCTCTCATTATATAATTCCTCAAGAGTTGCAATATTTAGGACTTCTAAAAGCATTGAAATACCCATGTCAGACACCAGATATTTGGGCAATGGAATGGCAAAGTATAAGTATTGAAAAAAAAGGGGATAGAGTTCATTATAATAATTAAACACATCCATTTGGAAAGAGAACTCATCGATTTCAATGCAGCTAATAGTTGTATATCAAACCCTCAAGTATAAATATCTTGATTTCGTGACTAATAATACCTGCTCAATAAAGTAAACAAGCAACTCTTCAGCAAGTTCCCGGTCACCAGATTGTGAAGCTGTCTCCATGGCATCCTTGTAAAGGTTGTCTTTCTTTGATAAAGCAATGGATTGCTTCCACCTACCTGCTTTTTTGTAAATGTAGGCTGCGACACGCCTCATCTCAAGGAGCTCATGTTTCTCAATCTGTCACAGAATAATATTAGATATTACTTATTAGCCTTCAGTAACTAGAAATTAAACAAAGGCAGAAACTATATTTCACCTTCTGCGCAAGGCCAATCTGATCGAAGTTATCATGCAACTCAATTGATTCATGCAATCTGTCATAATCCTCCTCCTCTATGTAGATCTCATTGAGAGCTTCATTCACAGCAGACACATTATTGCTCTGAACTGCAACCATGTATGGCTTAACAAGACGCAAGTGGCCCGCCTAAACAATGCAAGGTACAAAGTTTCAGCACAAATACTCAAAACTTTCAAATCAAGCGTTTCATGAAACAAGAAGGAAAATAACTCATTAAGCAGGAGTAAGAACCTTTCTCATTATGTCCACTACACGAGTGTGGTCCACACGAAGAGCTAGGACATTTAGAACATCATTAATGAGTTCAGGGTGTTCTTGCAAATAGAAGTGCACCGCCTTGTAATATAGCTCCACATTAGCAACTTTGACAATAATATCTTTAAATTGCATGTGATCCCAAGCTTCTGGGGAATGATTCATGACGGTGGTGGCAGCATTATCAAACTCATCATATTGAATATACAAGTACGTTAGTTCCTGCCAGTGCTGCTGCTCATCACAAGCTCGGATTAGCTTGGGAATGTTGAGGCGGGTAGAGAATAATTTGATATGCTCCATGAGCTTCTCATGACGGTATCTTGCATATAGGACACCAAGCTCTGTGAAGATGCCCATATGCGCACGTTCCAATCCTAACCCACTCTCCATAAGAGAGATAAGCTCATTAAAGTATCCTCTGTTCTGGTAATACTCACTAACCTCTTCCAGATCATCAACCTAAAAGAACGATATTGATAAGGAAAAAAAAATAAAAATTAGCACTTTCAGAGATTGATGCACAATGTACTCTCTAAGATGCTCAAGGAAAACTAAGCAAAACAATCAACCAGGACTCAATCATACTAAAAGGAGTCCTCAGATAATCGAGTCGTGAAGTACCTGTACAATGATGTTAAGACCACATATTTGAGCCAACCGGAACTCCTCAGCATCAACACATGCAAAACAAACTTCTTTCCATGTTTTTGTGCTGTTAGCTTTACGTGCTGCATCAACAGCCCCTTGAAATTGCTTCAACTTCACTAGGGTGACTGCCAACTTGGCCCAGTTAGATATAAAAGCAAAAATTATCTTTGCCGCCTCATATAACTCTTCATCATACAAGCGATCACCAACACTAGGGAGATTGGCAACATTTGGCATAAGAATGAACTCTTCAATTTCTCCCAGCCTATCAATCTTAGCAAATGCATAAATGAGCTCACTGTCCACCTTCGGCTCCTTCGCTTTCTGCCTAACCATCAGAAGATATTTCACCAAGTCATGATAAACATTTGCGTCCTCAGCAGCACGGATGACTTCCAAGAATTGAGTTGCATCATCTGCACGGATAAATGATTCGATTGCATCACTCACTAATCCTTCCTTTAGTTGAGCTTTAGCCACCTGACTCCAAACAGCATCTTCTTCAACACGGTATGCAAATTCCACTGCCCTGTTAATGTCTTGAATATTATCCAACAACACATTGACAGCCTGTATGTTCAAATTGAACTTCTTGAAGATAGCAAAAGCTTCTTCATACAACTGGGCTTCCACGGCCACCTCCCCAACTGCCGGTCCATCAAAGTTGTCCAGTCTATTAATATAGTCCATAACTCTGGATGGATCAGCCTTAATTGCAGTCAAGATTAGCAAGTTTTGCAGGTTAAAGTTCCCGCTGAAAGCAGAGTTTTGGAGTACAATCTTTTCAAGCAACTCAATTAGTTCATGGGGAAGATCAGCAGTCATGAAAGCTTTGACAGCAGCAGAAACTTGTTCTGGGCTCTTGCTTTCGGGCAAAGCAGTAGATACAACTTGATCAATGAGCTGCCTTCTATACTCATTTTCAGGGTCAAGAACTTTGGCCCAGAGATCACCATCCATCCTTTCAACGACGTACCTGAAGTAACAATACAGGTGGATAAACTTCCAGAAATGATATGAAACTAAAGAACAAGGCTAAAACTAAACAACTTACAGACCTGGATTGCAGTTTGAATAAAGAATTCTTATTTGTTACATTAATAAGTTCATCATCACACTGCCCTCTACGATATGCAACAACAGCAAGGGTCGGGTCACGCTTCTCACAATATTTACCCACAACACGTGAATCATAATATGGGTTGGTGGTCAAAAAATGCTCTGGATTGTTATTGCTATCGATTATGATTTTACCCAGAGCATTGTGGACATGCACATCTTGGCTTCCTTCGCTCACAAGATGTTCCAAAAATTGAGTAAGTAGGCGAAGTCGATTCCTGCACACCATATCATATGTAAGGACATGAAGATAAAAATCTATCACAAAATCGTGGAAGCAGAAAATATACCTTTTCTCACATTCCTCCACAAGAGGCTCGACTGGAAGCAGAGAACGGACAGACAGGATCAGACCTTTAATGAAATCTTCAGGGCACTCATCATCTAGGAGTTGCCCGACAACTAGAGGAGCATTTCCCGGATTGACCTATCCAGAAAGACAAGGTTCACTAGCAAGGACAACAAATTTCTCCAAAAGATACCAGAACCTTGACAGAAATTATACCTTCTGCACATAACCTTCAATGTAACGGAGCATGTTGCTTGAGTACAGGTAGTGCGTTAAGTCTGGAACAAAACCAAAGCGGTCACACACATTGATCAGTGGTCGAGCATCTGGAAGTTTGGCTTCCATTAAAAAGTTCTTCGTCTTCTCAGGGTCATAGAAATTTGATTCTCTTGTTACACGCTCAACCTCCTTAATTTGTCCGGTCTTGGCAGCTGCCTCAATGTACTTGAAGTGAATGTCAGGATCCTCGCTGCAGTAAAGCAAATATTAGTACACAAGCTAGCTAGTAAAAAATGTATTACAGCTCAGACCATAGTACGAAGTCTCTTGGTTTCCTCAGAAATTACCTGGAGCTCAAATATGATCCCAAGAAGAAATATAATCCTTCATACGATTTAAACTGCTCAAAGATCTTTATGCAAGCTTCAACCCCCAACTGCTCACAATATTCTTTCGCAACCTACAGAAATGAACTAGTAAATGATGCTAATAACAAATTCACTATTGGAGAGTGCAATGACATACCAAAATTTTTATAGTTCCAAATAGTTTTTAAATGAAATAATCCTTTAGGTAACTTTTCCATTGACATAATAGAATCAACCAGCTGAAACCGAAAAAATCACTACTACAATGGCAACATATTCAATCCTTACTTGGACAATTATCTGAAGGTTTCCTCTCAAATTGACCAGTAGAAGATCCTTCATGCACTCTAGTGCCCATTCCCGGGAAAGTGTCCCAAAGAATTCCACAAGAGCCTGAAAATTGATTACATCACTCAGCACTAATGCAACAAACATTAATGATAAACATACACAGTGACAGGAATTCATGAACCTGTGGCTCAATTGCATGAGTATTCACAATGACACGTTTGATATCTTGAAGTTCAGTGTAATGCTGCAAGCATCAAATATTGTTCAATCAATAGGATTAGCTTTTATACATGTGTATGTGCGTGTACATATACTCAAAAAAAAAAAAAAAAATCCTAAGTGCATTTAACAAAAAATACTCACACATATATATGTATGACTAAACATTAACCTGAAGTGCTCGAATGTAAAGACCAGCTTTTTCACAGAGTTGTCCAATCCGCGGTCTGTCATAATGACTAAACATCCCATTCGCTAAAATAGCATCAGCCACATTAGGAAAGGTCACGAGATTGATTTCAAGGACCTGAAAAGAAGAGGCACATAATTGATGCCAAATGTTAACAAGATGAATAAAATGAACTGGATCGACAACAAAAGAGCAAACTCTAAAATTTACCTTGGTTTGCAGGAATGCATGTTCTGGCAAATTTGGTTTCAGAACATCTAACAAAAATGCAGTTGCTTCACGGATCATGTTCCTCTGGAGAAAATATGATTGAAAAAATTAATAAAAGGTATTCCAAATTAGTCTTGAAACTTTTGAATCATAACTGATGCTTTCAATAGCAGAAGGAAGCAAACCAGGACAACCAATGAAACAGTTATCCCCCATAAGACCAACAATTTTAATTTTCACATTAACAGTAACATCAAATCTCGTACCTGAAGAAAGAGATCAGTAATGGTATTATAATCAACTGGACAACCTCCCTCCATTTGAGACATCATGAGGGCAAAATTAACAGCTCCCTGGAAACACCAGGGTAAAGATGTACATCATTTCAAATGTACAATGCCTACTTCGAATAAAGGAGAATTACTCAAAACACCAAAGTCATAGTTGTATTCCTAGAATACCTGAGGATCTGATCGAAGAATAGTTTGCAGAAGGAACAGATAGTCAGGTGTATATCCAACCTGCACCAGCATAAACATATTTGTTCATCTGAAACAACTATAAAACTGAGGTAAAAGATATCGAGAAAAATCATGTGAAATTTCCTTATGAACTGATTGTTTTGTCACATACTGTAATGTGGTAATTATCCTGAAATAAATAGGAGTAAGAACATCAGAATGATTGGGCCAGTAACCTGCTTGGAGTATATCAAAATTTTATCGAACTCCCTACGCTCAGCAAAAGCTGCCACAACTTTTGGAGTAGCTCTAGCTTTGATATATATTTTCAGTGCAAGGTCGTTGTCCACAGTCTACAAAAAAAAGACCAGGAAAGGCAGGTTTGTTTTACAACACAGAAAATGGAAGTTTTACAAAATTTGACATTGAAAACAATCTATGGGAAAAGAAATTTTAGATTTTATAGCACATCTAACCTTAACAAGGTCTCCAAGTTCCTCGCTACATTCCAGCTTATCCTCAGCTAGCCAGTTCTCCAAGAGATTCTTCTTGTTTTGGTTCACAACCAAGCGAGATAATTCCAAAGACTCGAATGAGTTGAGCTTCCCTTTAGTTAAAAGGGTTCCAAAGTACTGCAGCAATGGTGGCGTTTGCCCAGCTTGAACAGGAACACTCTGAAAACATCACATCATGTTAATTATGCCTCCTCTCCCCCTAAGAAAATATTGAGTGTATCCATGAACATGCCTATTATATGTTTTAAGTATGGCAAGTTGCTCCCATTTAAAGGGGGACACGAAACATGCATGTGGAATTTAAAGTATGTTTGGGAAGTGTTTATAAACGGTTTAAAATATAAATAGATAGAATGAGTGGCAAAGAAGTAGGTACTCATGGATTCCTCAAAATATGTGGATAAAAAGTGGCTTGAATGTTTATAAACCGTTTATAAATGTGAACCAAAGATAACCTTAATCTTATAACCACTACATTTTGCCACCAAAGAATATGAACTACCTGAAATTTGGCTACTGTATCAGGTGTCCGGAGGATGCCTTGAGGAGATTCCGCAGCAAGCTCAGCAGCCTCTTTATACTTCGTCTGGGCAAACATTTCTTGGAAACGCTGGACAACCTGAGACATTTTAAGATGACAGAAAGGGTAAGTTATAGTATCCGAAAGCACTACATAATTGAATGAAAGTAATCATTCGGGCTTCATTAATGAGACAAAAGATGTAATAATAGAAAACGTGCTTATTCAATATAGAATCCTGACCTATTCATGATAGAAATAACCCCAGCATAAATTATACTTCTTCTAAGAAGAAAACGTGCATAAACACATTGCTAAGCAAGATTCTACAAGTAAAGGTATTGCTAGCTGCCTCTCATCAGAAAGGAATCTGAAAAGATGAAAAAGCATAAAGAGCAAGGATTGACGTACCAAATTCTCTGCACCTGGAAGGTTCCCTCTTTTGGCAAGATTGACAGCAAGCTCCAAATTGTTCAACTGAAAAATAATCAGGAACACTCAATAATTGTAGACGGAAAATGTTTCAGATGGATATACCATATATGTAAAGACTGCATACATACTTGGCCGCTGATAAAAGGTATGATTGTTGTTTCATTTACTGTAGCAAGTAAAACCTGGCCTCGCCTATTGATTGCATAGAAACCTCCAACAGAAGAAGCTTCTGAAGTAAGAAAGATGGGATCCGGACTGATCCTATTTCTGTAAACTGCTGTGGCAGTTTCCAAATCATAGACAAAGAGAAGTCCGAGCTTCGTAATCACATATATCAAGCTATATTTATGGGAAATCTGAAAAATTGCAGAAGGAGAGTGCTAAATGAAAGTAAAATGCAGAAAGTATTCCTTCAATTACTTAAAGACAAACGCAATCATAGTTAGAGGAATCATATGAAGACATACCTGCATGGCCACTGGAAAGTCATCGGCGAAATCTGGAGGGAAAAAAAGATCTGCTTGTTTTTTTGTAAAGGATGGTTTCCCTACAAAAGATTTTTAAAGTTGAGCAAGGCCAATAAGCAGATGATATAGTTGAAGATAATATGTACTAAGTTGTAGTTCTTGTTATAGTTAGGGACTAAAGTGTAAATTTTCCTTTCTCTGTATATTTTAGGTTACGTTATCAATCAAAAGTACTGGTACTACTCTCCCAATATTTCGACTTGGTATCAGAGAAAGTTGTCCCTAGCCGGTGCCGATTCCGGAGCGCCGGCTGCGCGCGAGCCTGTCCCTGTGTTTTTCGCGTTTTTCCTTTTTCTTCTGTTCGTTTTTTTTTCTGTTCGAGAAGACGCCGGCTGCGCGAGCATTTCTTCTCGTTTTTTCTGTTCGGCCACGCCGACTTGTTGCTTGTCTGGAGTTTTTTCTTAACTTCGTTGCTGCTCATTTGCACCAAGCTCCAGCCTGCTTGCCGTCCAAACTTCCCGCTTGTCAACCAAAAGTTAAAAAATTTAGAGATTTCATTCTTGTTGCAAGCTGCCTGCTCGCCTATTTTAATTCCAGCTGGTTTTGGTTGTGGTTTAGCATAGGTTCTAGAATGCAGTCAGTGTCAGCCACTTTTCGAAGTTCTCAGCTCAATTACAGCCTGAGTGCTTAGTGCTACATTACCTGACCTGCTCGACTGGAGTATTCTTAACTCTATAGCTGCTTTCATTTGGGTAATTTGGAGTTTTCTTTTGCAGACTTGTAGAGATAAAACACCAACATTCCTGAAAGGGCAGAAATCCCAGAGGTACTCAATCCCAGCACGAAC
>CAIGRR010329100.1:0-17818 GCA_903798365.1 Fraxinus sp. 1973-6204 | reverse complement strand
GGAGAATTCACGTCATGATTGCGATGTGTTGACGTGTTTGTAGATGGGGATAAAGAAGATATGGAAAGAGAGGTGTTTAAATGATTATGGGAAGAGGATGGCGATGATTGAGGAGATAAATAAGGTAAGGGATTTGACGTGGGGATTAAGAGATTTGCGGTTTTTGAAAATCTTCCAAGACCATCATCCTTATCCATACGTGCAGTTGGATAGCTAGCTGCAATCTTTAAAAAAGGAAAAATATTTTCCATGAAAGTAACATGTCTTGATACATAAACTTTTGAATTAGACAAATCAAAACACCAATAGCCTTTCTGAGAAGAAGCGTACCCGAGTAAGATACACTCCCTTGCACGCTGAGCTAGCTTGTGTGGTAGTGGATTGGTTATATGTGCATAACAAAAGCACCCAAAAACACGCAAGTGAGAGATATCAGGCTGGCTGCCATACAATAATTCATGTGGACTCTGAAATTGTAAAGAAACATGGGGAATCTTGCTTATCACGTGTACTGCTGTTTGTAAAGCTTCAACCCAAAATTTTGCTATGAATTAAATAACAATGTCCGAACTAAATTCAAGAGAGTGCGATACAATCTCTCGGCCTTGCCATTTTGTTGAGGTGTCTGTGGACAAGAAAACTTCGCAACAATACCAGAGTTAAGAAATAAGTGCTCAAACTTCTTGTTAAGAAATTCCCCTCCACTATCACATTGAAACTGCTTTATTTTGCTATTAAATTGAGTTTCAATCATTACTTTAAAATGCACAAAATGGTCAAACACTTCACTTTCTAATTTCATTGGGTAGACCCAAGAATAACCAGTATAATCATCATGAAACAAAACATAATATTGAAAACCACTGAAAGAGGAAATTGGAGACTGCTAAACATCAAAATGTATTAACTGAAAATGTTCTTGAGTTATATTAATAGAAGCATGAAAGGGAAGCTTAGAATGCTTTCCCAATTGACAAGTACGACACACAAACTCAATGTTATTAGAACAAAATAAACTGGAATGTTTCTTTAAAAGTTGTGATAAAACAGGAATCCCAGGGTGGGCAAGATGTTGATACCACAAAGGAGAGACTTTGGACACGACCATGGCAGTAGGATTGAGCAAGGAACCATCATGATTCAGAAAAGAATAAAGTGAAGCCCAACTATTACAACGTACTAGATCTGTTTGGGCCGGAAGATCCTTCACAGAAAAACCAATAGAATCAAAATTGATAGCACAAGAATTATCCAAAGTAAAATAACAAATAGAAATTAAATTATGACTCAATTGAGGTACCACCAAAACATCACTAAGAAGAAAACTAGAAAGGGAAGTGTAGATTATTTTTTGACCAATATGAGTGATAGGGAGAGAAGCACCATCGCCAACTTTAACACTGTCACCACTCATGTAAGGCTTATAAAAATCCAAATTACTCAAGTCATTTGTCATATGGTGTGAGGCACATGTGTCAGCATGCCATGTTGGTCTAGAAAGATACAAACTCGCAAAGGCCTGTGAAACATCCGAAGATGGAAAATTCCGTTGTGGACAGAATTTAGCAGAATGAGAAAAATCATCACATATTTGGCATCTTGTAGCAGGAGGAGGAACGCATAAAACAGAAGATTACCATGGCCTATAACCTCTTTGAGGACAAGATTGATAATGCCCATAATAAGAACCACGTTGATTATAGCCAAAGGATCGTGGTTGTTGATGGTTCGAAGTATACCCCCGAAAATAAGACTGGCGTCCTCCTCTTTGATAGTTTTGCCGATATGATTGAGGTTGATAACTACCACGTCCTCTAGTTGCCAACATAGTCTGAACATTAGTGGAGTGGACAGTAATGCCTTGTTGAAGGCGCGATTCATGGGCAAGAAGGAACGACCGTAACTCAAGAAAGTTGGGCAATGGTTTCCTTGCTGTCATTACAGTCACATCGAAATATTCGGGTGGAAATTCAGATAAAATTTGCAATATCACATCATCATCATCAACTGGCCTTCCAATAGAGTGCAAAGAATCAAATGTGGATTTAATGAACTGAAGAAATTCTGCCATTGATTGAGTCCCTTTAGAAGCTTGATTGAAAGCCAACTTTAATTGCATATACTTGGCATTAACATGATCATGGAATAATTTTTGAATTTAAAGCTAAGTTTGACGAGCAGAAAATTGTTTGCCAGGCTGAATCACATGTTTCAAGATCTCTGGAGAAATATCAGCATGAAGCCAAAAGACAATAAGATGATCAATCTGAACCTATATAGTATAAGCAGGATTTATTTGTGTAGAGGAGGAATCATCATTATCAATGGAGATAGTTGGAGAAGGACATTGAGAAGTTTCGTGAATGTGATCATAGATCTGATAACAATGAAGAATATTGGTGAATAAGGTCTGCCACAATAAGAAATTGGTGAAATCGAGAACAATAGAAACATGATTTTTANCAATCTGAACCTATATAGTATAAGCAGGATTTATTTGTGTAGATGAGGAATCATCATTATCAATGGAGATAGTTGGAGAAGGACATTGAGAAGTTTCGTGAATGTGATCATAGATCTGATAACAATGAAGAATATTGGTGAATAAGGTCTGCCACAATAAGAAATTGGTGAAATCGAGAACAATAGAAACATGATTTTTAATATTGCTAATATTGAAAACAGAATGAGGCTGAATAGAAGAATGAAGAGAAAACGATTGGGAAGAAGAAGAGGAAAAAAGAAAAGAAGTAGGAGAAGATTGTGCAGTTGCCATTAGAAAAGAAGGAAAGAAAATTATTAGAGGATTTGCTCTGATACCATAAAGAAGGGAAAGTCTTTGCACCCGTGAAGGATGGGTGCTCCCGTATTTATATAGGTATAGTATGTATACAATTACAATAATATAATTATATACTCTATTAAGGAAGGGGTACCTCCAACACTATTCTCTCCTGAGAGAGTTTGAGTGCTTCATTTGCTAGACTATGATCGAGAACATTAACCAACCTAGGAACATGAGTTACAGACCAAGAATTAAATTACCAAGCATAATCTTCGTGTCCTCTATTAGTAGGCCTGGATAATTAAAAAATTCTGAATCTCCATTAATTCCCTTCACAACATTCAATGCATCTCTTTCTAAAATTATCGACGTGAGCTCAAGGTGTTTGCAGAACGACACGGCTTCTAGATCTGTGCTGGATTCTGCCAAAAATGCATCTGAGAGCCCTCTTCTTTGACACATCAACATCGTTTTAAACTATTTCGACCACTCTCTAAATACAATATCGATTCCAATTCGACAGTTGGATGCATCAACCGCTGCATCCCAGTTAATTTTGTATGTATTTGGATGAAGTAGTGACCAAAGTTGGGGGCATGGACTCCTCGGTGCTGCGAAAATCTGGCTGGGAGTTTACTTCTTTGAACTCAATAGCATTTTGTTTTGCCTTGTTTAAAATTTTTGCTGGGCTTTCAAATTTACTCTAAAAAACAAACGCATTTCGCCTCTTCCAGATTAGATAGATTGTAGTTGTAAAGAACTTCATTTCCTCATCAAACATCACATTGAACAGGTGGCTTACTAGATCTTTGTGATTTCGTTGCAAATAGGACATTTTCTAAAGTATTTGGGAACTTAAGCCCCATACATCTTGGGCCAAAATACACAACTACAACGCATGAAGAGCAGACTCATCTTCACAATTGCAAATCAGGCATAAAGGCGACTCTCTTATCTTTCTTCTGTTTAGATCAAGGTTTGTAGGTAATGAGTCGTATGTTGTATGCTACAGTAGCATTTTCCTTGCGTTTGGGGCTTAAGATTCCAAATTTTCCTCCATACCTCCTTCTGATTGTTACTAATAGAACATTGACCCGATGACTCTTGTTTCGCCTGACTGAGCATATGGTAAGCCTTTTTAACTGTAAATTTACCGTCTTTAGTGAATGTCCAAATGAGTTTATTCGGGGAACCACATAGATTAATTGGGATCTTGCTAATAAGATTGGTATCCGATTCAAAGAAGATATCAGAGATAAGTTGCATATTCCATGTTTTTGTTGCCACATTTATAAGCTTACACACTCTGGCATTCATAAACTGATTATACCGGGTGGGTGGATTTGAGAGGTAGAAGCTTGGGGAATCCATTTATCCTTGCTAATTAATCACAGATGCACCGTTTCCCATGCACTAAAAGACTCATTCTCTCAACACCTCTTTTGCTTCTGAAAAACTTCTCCAAAGGTAGGATGCATTGCTTCCAATTTTGCTATTAAAAAAATCTGATCTACTATAGTATTTGGCTTTAAGTACCCTCGCAACCAAGGAAGTTTAGTTTTGAATGAGTCTCCAGCCCTGCTTTGCCAATAAAA
This sequence comes from Fraxinus sp. 1973-6204, assembly GCA_903798365.1. Lineage (NCBI taxonomy): Eukaryota > Viridiplantae > Streptophyta > Magnoliopsida > Lamiales > Oleaceae > Fraxinus > Fraxinus sp. 1973-6204. The sequence continues at coordinate 13,438 of CAIGRR010329100.1, read as the reverse complement.
CTAAGTTAAAGAGCTCAAAATCCCTGTAGCCATCCAACATCTTTAGGTTTTCCAAGAAGATCCCAAGCAAGTCATTGTGTTTTTGTTTTCTCTCATTTACTTCCCCACTAGAAATTCTTTACTTGCCTGTTTATGCCCTGAAGAATGGTTCTTAGAAGCTTGAAAATACTCATACAATATGTAGGGATAGCTTAGATAATAGCCTTGATGAGAACTTCCTTCCTTGCTTGTGAAATAAATTTCACTGTCCAACTATTCATTCTACTTCTAATCGAATCACGAACCGGTTTAAACGTAGACAATTTATTCCTTCCAATATATGCCGGTAGACCTAGATATTTCTCAACTGATTTTGCTTCTTTTACATTGGCTGCATGAAGTGCAGCAGACTTGATCTCCTTCCTAGTGTTTTTGCTAATATAAATGGATGTCTTGTCCATATTGAGTCATTGCCTCGATGCGTGTTCATATAATTTTAGCTGATAGGTAAGCCTCCACCATTCCATCACGTTGGCCTTGCAGAAGATCAGACTGTTGTCTGCAAAGAATAGGTGGCTAACTAACAGGTTGCCTCTTGCAAATAGAAAGCTAGAGATGAGTCCATTCGCCTCCGCTTTGTCTAGCAAACTTCCAAGGACTTTAGAGCAAAGAATGAATAAGTAGGGGAAGAGAGGGTTCCCTTGCCTTAATCTTTTCATGGGTTGAGATTGTCTTTATGGTTCACCATTGATAATTAATGAATATTATGTTGTTCGAACGCATTGCATGATCAGTTCTATCCACCTCTCTTAAAACCATTTCCAGGAAGCTCCATTAAATACAATCGTAAGCCTTACTCATGTCCAACTTCAATGCCATATATCCTTCTTTCTTGCCTTTCACTAGATGCTTCATGGAGTGCATTGCTTCATATTCCACTATAATGTTGTCTAAGATTAGCCGCCTTGGGACAAAAGCACTCTGAGCCGGTGAGATAATATCTGTCAGGAAGGATTTGAGCATGTTGGCCAGAATTTTCGACACCACTTTGTAGAAGACATTGCACAAACTGATTGGTCTAAATCTGAAACTAATGCAGGGGTCTTCTTCTTAGGAATTAGGACAATAAAGGTTTCATTAATGTCATTGAATCCTTGTTGTGTTACTAGAAGATCTTTAACTGCTGTGCAAACACTTTTACCAGTCGTTTCCCAATTGTCTTGGTAACAACCACCAGAGAAACCATTAGGTCCAGGAGAGCTTAAAGGATCCATTTCAAAAATTGCTCGTTTAACTTCTTCATCAGTGAATGCTTTCTGTAGCTGATCATTTATAGCTGGAGTGACTTTGGCATCGAGATCTTGAACCGCCTCTTCAATACCAAATGGGTTGGAAGAAGAAAATAATTGTAGATAATGTTGTTTGAAGATGGTGCATATCTCTTCCTGATCAAAAATTACCCCTCCCCTGTCATTCAAAATACTCCTTATTGTATTTTGTTTCATGCGTTGGGAAGCACATTTGTGAAAAAGCAATGTATTCTTATCCCCACTTTTCAGCCACAATTGTTTGGATCGTTGCCTCCATTTGATTTCTTCATCTTCTAACAAAGTGTCAACCTGTTTTTAGATGTCTTTAATATTATCATTTAGCTCCCCTCGGTTAATTCTCTGCGGCAGCAGCAACTTCTGCATTTTGCCTTTTAACTTCTTACTAAGAGTTCCTATATTGTACTTGGCCCAACTCTGGAGATTTTCTTTGCATCGAGCCAGTCCATCCTTAAACCAATGAAGTGGACGATTCTGATTATAGGAAGGGGACCTTGCATTTTCACTATTTCTTGCACTCCTGCTTCCCGGACCACACTGCCTCGTAGCGGAACACCTTCGATTTACGAGAATTTCCTTTGTCATTTTCATTGCTACAGTGAATTAAAAATGGATTGTGGTCAAAATTAATAATCGGTAATACCTGCACCTCACAATTGTTATAAAGGGAAGTAAACGACGAGTTAACAAAGCTCTGTCCAGCATCTCTTTTGTGAAAAAGCTCCCCTCCCTCTTATTGGTCCAGGTATACTTTGGTCCAGTATATCCAAAATCGGTGAGCTCGCACAATTCAAGCACTCTGTAGAAGTTTTCCATTTGAGAGAAAGATCTAGTAGCTGCTCCAAATTTCTCACTAGGATTGGTAATCTTGTTGAAATCTCCCATAATCATCCAAGGAAACGGGCTACCCAGATTTAGCCTATTCATGAGCAGCCAACTCTCCTTCCTCTTTTCTGTGACTGGGTTGCCATAGAAACTAGAGAGTAGCCAAGGTGGGCTATCAATAGAAGTCTTGATGCTTAATGAGATTTGGCTGTTGGAGAAATTAACTATATCCGCATTAATGTCATCCAACCAAAGAACCGCCAAGCCACCACTCCGGTCAACACAATCAACAACAAAACAATTATCAAACCAGGTCTTCACTCTCAATTTCTCCATTTTCTCTCTTTGTAGCTTGGTTTCAGAGGAAAACCAACCTAAGGACCTTGTCCTTCACCAAACGGTGAAGTTTTCGAATTGTTCGAGGGTTCCCAAGCCCTCGACAATTCCAACTGAGAATTTTCATAGCGAGCGGCGGTGCGCAGCCTCTGCCATAACTAAATCACTTACCTAATCAACTAGTCCTCTTGCTCATTTTAGTGACTTAGGAATAATTTCCCTAAATTCTTTCTGTTTCTGGCTTGAGCAATTATCTGTGTGCCTTCATGAACCAGTAATCTGATTAGCTGCAACAACTGGGTTTGCACGTGCCCTCTTCTTCCATGTTCTACTTTAGGCCAGATTGTTTTTATCTTTCTTAGGAGACGAGCTATTAGGAACATTTATTTGGGCCTAAAAAATATTGGTTATCGTTGGGCTGAAATTAAAATCCTCACGTGGACTTCCCTCACCATTAATTGCCTCGGTTTTATTGTTGGCAATTGAATCTTCCCCAGATAAACCCAAAACCTTTTTCCTCTAATTCTGTGCCATGATAGGGGCCTGAATTCTAGAATTTCCTTCCACTGAACTTGGCAATGAATCCTCATTTAATCCCGATTTTTTCGTGCGTGAATATTCTGCTCAATCTGCTCACCTCTTGTCTGATTTTGGTTGGATAAGTCCCGACGATTAGACTCCGATTGCTCCACTAGAATATGTGCACCCCCCGTCGAAGAGAAGATAATATCTGACCTCTTCCACTTGCACTCAGCCACGACCCATATTGCTAGTCTAAGCCTTTCCCTATGGCTGTTCCTTGATCTTTTTTATCGCACCGTCCCGATTAATGTTTGAATCGGCCACAATGATAGAAGAAGTTCGGTAGACGCTCGTATTTGAATGGGATCCAGTGTTTGGTCCCCCTACATGTTAAGAAATCTTCCCCTTGAAATTGGTTTAGAAATGTGAGTTATCACTTTGATTCGAAGGAATTCGCCAAGACACATACCACTGCTATCGGAGTCAACGAAGAGAACCTTCCCCAAGTAAGTTCCAATATCATAACCCGTTTTCTGATTCATCCCAGCAAAAGGAAGATCATGGCATTGAATCCAAAAGGTCTCTTCTTTGAATAGAATCTCCTTAATAGAAGAGACATTCTCACAATTGAAGGCAAAGCAATTGTTTATCAAATGAAAATGGTCTGCCCATCATAATTCTCTTCTTATCTTCTAGCCTTTTCAGTTCCATCAAGAATATGTTTCGTCCCGCTTCCTTGATGACCGCATTCCCTTCTACTTGCCACACCTTCAACATTGTATTCTTTAAAGCTCCTTTGTTTACCTCGCGATCCGATATCGCGTTGAATGCAATGCATTTCTTGCTTTTCTCAACAGATAAATGGATTTCTTCCTCCCCAACCTCCACCTCTTGTTTCTCTTCCTCAGTTAATCTCAATCTATCGTACAAGGTAGATAACTCCCTCTCCATTCCAACCACCTCTACATACTAAAGATCCAAGAGGAAAAGACTAGACCCTTCAATGGAAAATCCGAGAGAACATTACCTTTGCTCACAAAGGAAGGACCTATAGATTCCAATTAAATTAAAATTTTAAATCATGATTAATTTTAATCACAAACGTTATGGAATTCACAACGTTTTAATCGTATATCTCATCAGCTTTTATCAAAATTTAATTCCTATCAATCAGGGGTCTACATGGGGTGTGAAAAATCATGTACCTATTGGAAATAGCTAAAAAAAGTCCCTATTTGAAACTTTTTGTATGGAATACTCATACCATCATGTCCCGTCGAATGTGCGATTGTGCCGTTAAATCTAATAAATAGGAAAAAAAAATGGATAAAATAGACAGGGCAACCCCCCCCCCCAACACCTATTAGATATGGTGCGAAATTCCCCCATCTATTGGAATTGGTGAAATACTCCATGTTGTCTATTTTCTTAATAAAAAGATTGAGATTAATGAATATATTCTTCCATTTAAAAATAATAATTAAAAAATAATTGCAACTATAGTTCTATTTTTAAAAGAAATACAAATGAGTTTCAAATAAATACTTAAAAATTTAAAATTAAAAAAAAAATTATTTTCCTCCCCACTCCCATCTACCCAGAGGTGGAGCGTAATGAGATCCATTTTGGGCCCAACCCAAAACGACCCATATTTTTTAATGAATATCTAATGTGCAGTCAAAAAGTGAAGCCCAAAACCTTTTTGATCCAACCCAATACAGGCAATCCATCAGACTTAGGCACAGCCCATTCCATTTCAACTTAAAATCCATGGGAATTTCATTACATTTCATTCCAAATCTTTCACCTCCTAGCATCCAACTCCCAAGGTCGGTTTCTTGTCTCTTTCTCCCAACCCATACCCATTAGTCCATTACCTACTTCTTCAACTTGAACTCGTTGCTGCTCTGCTCACCTCCATCCGTGTTCAAGCCCTAGACGGCGAGTCCACGAGAGTCGAAACCACGACCATTGTCCACTGGATGCCGACGATTCGTCAACAATCGGTAGCAGCAAAAGAAAGAGGTGAGTAGATAAAGCCCTTAACCTCGAACCTAAAGCTTATGCTGTTATGCAGTATATAAAGAAATTGATGGGATCGTTTTTTCTTTGTGTGTGAGGCTTTCATATAAATTTCTCTTTCTCGATCTTACTAAAAAGTTTTAACAACAAGTGAGCTTAGATATCACAATGATATAAAACCTATAAATCTTCATATTTCCGAAATGGTAATTTTATTTGATTTCATTCATTAGTGCTTGTGAAATTGCTTAGGGCTGTAATGTTAAGAAGTTTTTTATGCGCATTCAGATTGAGATTTTTGTTTGATTATTTACTTTTTAACTTCTGAAAATAACACTTTACTCTTCAATTGCTCAAAGCCTACTGCATCATACACATTGTTGTATAATTGATTTGGTTACCAAACTATCAGAATCCTTGAAGTATTGCTACATGCCTGCCTCTGTGACTGTGAGTTATTGCTTACTCCATCACTGTAATTTATGAAGTGTGAACTGCATAAGTTTTGGAAATATTATTGCCTGTGAATTGCTTATAGTATTGTTGTGTTAATTGTGAATTGCCTTGTGAATTGCTCATAGTATTGCTATGTGAAATTGTGAATTACCTGTGAAAGTGTGAATTGCTTTGCTTTTGCTTCTAGTATTAGTGAATATGTTTCTATGATTCTGAATTACTCTCAGTTAGTAATTTGATATCTAATGTTTAAATCTAGATATGAAATGAAGAGATTCTTTCAAAAAAAAAAAAAAAGAAGACTAATGTAGACAATTATCCCATATTAATATTGTCTTATATTTTTATCATTGTTAAATTCATGACCAAAAACTCAAAGCTCGACGTCGATTAAATTGTGCCCGCAGTGAAAATAATTTCTGGCTCCTCCCCCTACATCTACCCTCCATCTTCTACTCTCCGTCTCTATCTCTCTGTGTGTGTCGCCAAAGCTCAGCCAAATAGAAGAGCCAATTGAAGCGGATGAGTCATATATTACCGGAGGATTTTTCATATATACAATGAAATAGAGTCGAAGATGTGATGGTATTAAAATCACAGTTACCTGCGCCTAATTAGGATAACCTTCTTCAAATGAGATTCAATATCGACAACGAGATTATGAAGTGTCAAAGACAAATCCCAATTTTGGGTTGGCAAAGAGGGTATTCGGGAACTAGAAGAGGAAATTGGATCTTTATTGGAGGAGTATTCTACAATCTTCGGCTCCCAAGGCTGTAGTGGATAACGTGCAGTAATTTCCATCTGATAAGACATTTGGGTGCATTGTTCTTGAGATGTTAACTAGGAAACCTCCTTGGGATGGGGAAAATAAATCAAATGCAATAGACATTCTTCCAATGATTAAAGAAGGGTGCCAGTTTTTATTAATTTTTGGTGGCGATGGCAGTGGTGGTGAATGGTCGTTGTAGGAAGAAGGGGCGAAGAGAAAAGAAATTGGTTTTTTTTATTTAAAATTTTACAATATTTATTTAAAATTGTTTGTACTTTTTTTGTAAAAAAAAAATTGGAATTATAATTAAAATTAGTTCTTCATTTATTCTTTTTGTTTTATTTCAATATGAGAGTATATTCCTCATTTTCAATTTTTTTTTTTTTTTAGAAAATAGATGGAAAGGGTATTTCACAAATTCTAATAGGTGGGGGGTCGTACCATGTCTAACAGGTGGGAGCTTTCCCATTTCTATTTTATCCATTTTTCTCATGTTTATTGGGATTTAACAGCATAATTGACTAAACATGACAGCAGGGGGTATCCCACACAAAAAATTTCAAACTGGGACCTGTTTTTGTTATTTTCAATAGGTAGGGTATTTTTCGCACAACGTCTAATAGGTAGAGAATTTTTCTCTACTAAGACTTTTTTAAAAGAAGGAACTAATGGAAAGCCAAGAATCACACCACACGAGGATCGAGAAGCACAAAAGATGGAACTAATGGAATGCCAAGAATTACACCACACGAGGATCAAGAAGTTTCCATGAATAAAAGCAAATGTTTCAAGAGGTTGTTTCTAGATTCACATGATTTGAAGAAAGCATATTTTGAATATGGAGAATTTTGTAGTGGATCAAATTATTTTGATTTGTCGCATGTAATTGAGGCAAGAATGTTTGTAGAAGCAATTTCTTGGTGGGCCAATCATGGTGCCTCTACATATATGTTGTAGTCTTTGGCCTTTAAATTGCTTTCACAGTTGACATCTTCATCTTGTTGCGAGAGAAATACCTATTCATTCATTCAAACCATTAAAAGGAACAAATTGACAACAAGTAGGGTTGAATACCTTGTGTTTGTTTTTAACAATTTGCTACTTAATTACTATTTAACTTTTTACATGTGAATATTTTTTGAGAAAAAAATATTGAAGTTTAAAACACGTACCCGTGTCCGAAATTTAGATTCTTTTTAGCCATATTCTTGTATCCTACATTTAAGAAAATAAAAGACTCGACACTTAGATACGTACTCGTACTTGACTCCGAGCATCATTGGGAGGAAGAAGGTTGTTAGATGTGGCATCGTGAAGAAAAAGTGATCATTGTTCATAGTTAGGAAAAAAAAAGAAGCAAAGAAAGTGATAAGGAAAGCACAAAATGTCTCCCTTAAGGAGAAATTGTTAAAAGGTTTGATCTCTTTCCTACCTTGCACATTTTGTAGCATATTTGACCCATAAATTTGCATTTTTTATCATCGTTGGTAATAAGTGCATTTTGTGCAATTTTCAGGTCATATTATTAAGTTTTTATATTTGTCAAAGTGTTGATTTATACTTAATGTAGGTTGATTTTCTTTTGTTTCAGTGTTGGACCCGTCTCTAAACATTTGGGAAAGAAATGAAGGAAAGAATGATGGTTTTGCAACAAACTTAAAAGTTCAAGGGCCAATGTGTAAATATCTAATAGTGGATTCGAACCATAAAATGATGATTGAAGATCACATAGGATCAATTGGATAAAATATGAAATCGAAGAAGTGAATTACAGTCAAAGTATTTTCACAAATCAATTTACAGCCGCACAAGGTATGTTCCATATTTTGTACCTCGGGTTGAGACCCATTTTTTGAATAGCAAACGTTTGAATTGGAAAATTAATTGTACCCCTCTGATTCAACTATCCAAAACTTTTGAACAGCTCGAATCCAATATCGGGAGAGAAAGTTATGACTAAAATACTAAAAGTGTAGTTTTCGTACATTGGAGTGAACTTGGCGATTGCCCAAACAGTTGGCATCATTTTCATAGCCTGCGAGTGCCTCGGCACCCCTAGGTAAAATGTTCCCAAATTCCTTTTTTTCGTATAGAATTCTACTCCAATAAGGAAATCTTTCCTTAAGCTCTTCTTTGGAAAGTTCTTGGAGATCTTGTGACACCTTTGAGACGGATATAAATATAACTTATAAACTCTAAATTAGGTGGGATCGGTATATCATTCTATTCATCTCATATTTATCATAAAACTCATATTTTTGGAGCAAAAACTATGATTTTCATTGCAGAGTTCATCCGGGTTGAAGATCAATCACGAAGACGGAGATATACTATTTGATTTTCTTCTCCCCCGGGTTATGAATCCCATTTTTTGTATTAGTTTTTGTCACTTTATCGTGTTAGGCTATATTATTTTTGTGCTAGATTTTCGATGAACCTTGTATTATGAAACTTTAAATTTTGAATTTTGTATTTGATATTAAAGCACATTTTCAATTATTGAACAATTTTCATAGATTCATCTTTCTCTACAATTATATACACAACAGTTGTATGAGCATTGTTGCTTGTTTTACTTTTGAAAGATTGAAAATAAGTTAGACATTGTGTCAATTTTCGTAATCTTTAAGTATTTATAAATGTTTATGAATTATTTTATAACGCATCATTCATAGAAATATAGTACGGGTTACATATAAGAATAAGTTTATTTCTACTTAAGAGAGATTGTTAAACAAATTAGAAATATTGATCTTTATAATTGAATCACGTTGTCAAATTCAAAGGTTTGGGACTAAATGAGATTGATATAAGGGGATTCGGGATCTTAGTATACGCTTTTCATCGTTATATTTTCATCAAACTTGCATTTAATTATAACTCTGCATTGATTTTACTTATTTTAGGTCCAGCATTCGTACGTAATTTAAGTGAGTACAATTTAGTTATAGAAAAATCATAAATTTCTATTGTTTAAGTTAAGGCTAAGTTAATTCGAACTTGAGACTTTAGATCTCTACACGTAAGATCTATTTTACTATTTGTTAACAAATCTTGCACTTGAGGTATTTTAAATGAAGAATATTCTCATAAGTGACTTAATCATAAGGCTAAAACAATTGGAAGCTCAATAAATTGATGAAGGATGGTTGTGGGAGATTTCATTATAGGATAACGACTACAAGACATAAAAGCGTAATGTAAACTTGATGAAATTGTCCTAAGTGACTTGCCTGTTGCATTATTTATCTCACCAAAGTGATTTGCCTGTTAAATTATTTCTTCCACTGGTTATTAATGGACATCAATTAAAGGAATCACATCCATAGGGCTTCCAACAAATACAACAAAAGGGGGAGACTTTCCATGAGACTTTATTATTTCTTTGCTAAAAATTTTGGATACGGACGTTGAATCCGAGGAAGCTTTAATTAATGAAGATGGGCATATGGAAAATTATAGCACAACAAATTGAACGATGCTGACCTTACCAAGCAATCCTTTGACTCTATTGATTGCTTCATAATTGATTTTGTCATTAACACCAATGAGATAGTTGAAGTTTACATAACTTAGTGCTGAAGTCAAGCCAAATTATAATGACAAGGGCAACGTAAACCTTTGGAGAACAAATGAAAACTAGTGCAAGTTCAACATACACAAGTAAAACAAGGCATCCAATACTTTCTTTAAAGTTCCTTTAATGGTCATTGCAGCCAAAAGTCTAGCTAAAGATTTTAAATTAAGAGCTTAAAGGGAGACGGTCCATTTTTCTCTCACTAGCTTTGATTGCATTACAAGTAGTTTTAGGGATTGCATGAGTATTTTAGGGCTATATTTAGTAACTTATGCATTGAAATAGTTTTTAACACATTTTAAGTAGTCTTTAAGACTTGCATTCGTAATTTAAGCATGTTTACTTATTGAGTTCATTTTACTTAGGCTCATCGTCATCATTCTAGCATTATATTGAGCTTATATTGACGTAATATGCATTTTTAAGATTGTTCCTAGAGTTCAATCTCTAAGCCAATTTGAAAGACTTATCTTTTTTTAGCTATAGGATTTTTCTCAGGGATGCACATTTTATAGACAGTTTTTCTAAAAGTTAGAAGATTTGAATTTTTTTCTTGGTGTGAATTCATTTCAAATATTTAAACCGTATATGCTATCACTAATATTTATTTTAAATTCTTGAAATAGAAAATTAAAGCCTAACAAAAAGGAAAAGTGGTGGTTGTCGTGACGTCTACGAACCACACTATCTTGATCCTTCTACCTATTCGCATATACCCCAAGGAGATTTTTATCCTTGCTCCTTAATTTTGATTATTTTTTTTACATTGGAAGCAATGTAATATTTTTATGTGGGGGTGGGTAACTATTAAGATATTTAGAATATATATTTATTTTTCAACTGTTGATCGGGTCTTTATAACTGTTTAATTTTAAAAAATTAAAAAATTAAAAAGTATTAAAAAAATAAAAAATAGTGTCTAGATTAGCATTGAGCAACTTATCGCATGTGATGTTATTTGTTTGAATTGAGTACAATTTTAGTTAGAACTGAACACTGTATCTTATGTTTTTACTTGTGTACTTATCCATGCTAGACTTGATTATCTGAACACATAGCCATTATTGACCTATTAACTACATTGGGACTTAATTTAATTTTGTGGACTTATTGATATTGTTGACCTATATTTGAATAGAATTCCCAAATCCTTAATGATGAGTGTGTATCACTCATCATATTAATGCTACTTAATCTTGATATTTCTTTTGATTTTTAGAGTTTAAGACGTTATGAATTGTGTTTTTGTATTATTTTATAGGTTATGTGAATTGGTGTGAACAATGCAAAATTTGGAGAAATAGTAATGTTGACATAAACTATGGAGAAGTTGATGTTGATTTGGTAAAACTTGATGATTGGAAGCTAAATTGAAAGAAAGAAGTGAACAACGACGAAAAATTATGAAATATAAAGTTCTTGCAACTTTTTAGTAGTTGATTCAGACCACAAAATGATTATGGAAGATTGTTAGGAGTCAATCGGATGTGATTAGAAGTCAAAAAGGAGTTAAATATGATCAAAATATCCTCACAAATCAATTTTCAACCGTACAAGTATGTTCCAGATTTTTATCCGTAGATTGAGAACCATTTTAGATATAGTAAACTTTCTAATTGGAAAAAGATATCTGAAGCACAGTTGTAACTCTTTAAGTTATCTTTCCAATGCATTTTGAATCGCCTCAATCAGATATCGGGAGAAAAAGTTATGATAAAATTATTGAATGATGTGCAATTTTGATTTTATACCCGAAAGTGGGCACTGCGGCACAATCTAGTGCCATTGTTGCTGAATTTTCACCGTAACACGGCGCCATAATGCCACGCTTGTGGAGCCCAGGCGCCGCTGGATGGTTGAAGGAATTTCACTTCGTTTGGACATTTTTTCTTTCCATTCTAACTCCAACTTCTCCTAGCACTTGAAGATCATATATATAACATTCAAGAGGCCCTTTTATAACTACAATTCAATCGGGCAATCATCAAGAAATCAAGGAGAAATCAAGAACAACATGGCAGAGGAGATTGAAGATCTATCAAAACTAGTTTTTCTCTTCTCTTCTCTATGTTGTTTCATCTAAATTTAATTATTTTTGTTGCTTCTATTATGAACTAAATTTCTAATTTAGGGTTTGATGTAACCAAAACTTGAGAATATGACTTGATTTTATTATAGTTATCTCTTTGAGTTTTTTCAATTATGTTTATTTGCGTTATTTATTCTTAATACTTTCAATTAATCAGCCATTAATTGACTGATTTGATTGTTTAAGTTTCGGCACTCAAGAGAGGGAAACTTAGGCACGATAATAGGAGAACACAACCTATATTTTATAGGTTTCGAGAGAAAGCATAGAATCTTTGAAGCATGCTCCACATAAGAACCGTGAACTTGATACTTTCGAGGTTTTAGTACGAAATAGAGATACTGGAATTGAAATATAGGTATAGTTTTTACTAGGCACTCGAGAGAGGTAGTAAAATTAAATTAGGATTCTTGCTTATAATCTTGGGAAAATTGATTATAAATAATTATATAACTAAGAAACATATTTGATAGGTGAAGTCATAACCCTAGCCTTTCTCCTTGCATTTATTTGTTTAATTCGTCATCACATTCATCACGTTAATTTGGTTAAAACCATTGATTCCAAATCTAATTCGTCTAGATAAAATAAGAGTTTCACAATTATATTACTTGGTAGAAATTAAATATCAATTCTTGTGGGATACTTGATCTTTATATTATAAAACTTGACACCATACACTTTTGACATATTTACATTATAGAAAAGACGTAACACTTAACATAGTAACCTAACTGCTAGAATCCCCAAATCCTTATGTTCGGGGGTATGAAGGTTAAGCCTGCAAGGATATTTAAAAATATGGTATCCTATAGTCATCTAACTTAGGAGTTGTCAGCCTAAAGCTCACTAAGGCGTCATTTAGAAAGTTTAATGAAGAGAAGTCTTGCATATGAGATATAAAATAAAGAAAAGAAAGTATGTTACATCTTATACTTTCCTTCATAGCCTTTATGACTCGAGTGATTAAGCCTTAAAGATAACTAAAATCTGGTGCTCTATAGTCATCTGAATTGAGAGTCATCGACCTAAAGTTCACTACAGAGGTCATTTACAAGGCTTAATGGAGATGTAAAGAAAACCAAAAGGGATTTCGATTATCAAAAGCAAGATGTGCCTGGTAAGGGTTTTGAGATTTGAACTTTAGAAATTAGCGGTATGATTTGGAAAAATACTTACCATCTCATTTTTAGGGATATAAGTATCTAATCTGGATCACTTTGTGAGGAAAAATACATGTTAATGATTATTAGGGACTCCGTGTTCTAGAAGTATCTAGAGATTAGAGAGAAAAGTATAAGGAGTGATTTAGCACGAGAGATGTCAGGAAAAATTGACCACGAAAAGATTAGGATTATGAGTAAATCAATAACACTTGATTGGTTGTGTTCTAGTATGGGCGTTAGTTCAAATCTTAGTTAATCACACACACACACACACACACACACACACACACACACACACTAAATCGAGTATCAAATAAGTAAAAAGTTATTTTTAATCTTGTTTGGATCTTTCTAAAATGTTTACTT
>CAIGRR010329064.1:0-10600 GCA_903798365.1 Fraxinus sp. 1973-6204 | reverse complement strand
ATGTTTCTTAGCATATACTTGTGTTTGTGCTCTTGTTTATTTCCCCTGTATTTTCATGTTCCTATAGCCAATTGATAAGAAACTGGTGGAAACAAAATGTTATTGCTTGCTTAATCAAAAGGGTTTTAGCTTGAATACAGTGAATTTCCTTTTCTAATCATTTAACATGTTGCATATAAAGTCCAATCACAATCATGCAAATAAATGTTGTATCCACCTATTACGTTAATGGTCGATTTTTTATTTTTTTATTTTTTTTGTTTCAAATTGATCATTAAATTTTATCTTATTTTTGGTTTGTTTAAGCTAGCTTTTTAACGGAACGTTTTTGATGGAAAAGTCCTCTGCTATGTCGAATGCTACGTTCGGATGGTAGTCTTTCAAGTCATACATCAAATTTATTTTATCCAAACTTGGTATATACCACGCTCAGTTTCTCATTCAAGGTTGACACTTGTACAATATTGAACCATTTAAGGTAAAGCAAACTTTGGAAGAGACACACATTTATTTGTTTCAAATTTTATTTTCAATACCTTGCAAAAAATGTAAAATCCCATGAGACCACAAAACACGCCTACTAACATGAACACCACACCTTTTAAAGTTGGAGAAACTGTGAATCACAAGCAGTTACATTAGATCCCTAGATTTCATAAACCCAAAAATGTCAGCATTTTTTAGGCTACATTTCACATATCTTCAACAGTTACTTAAAAACAGGGACATAATTGAACTAGTACTACAAATTTCCATTCTTTACAACCCAAAATTTCTGCAAATTTTCTTGGCTCTTGAGAATGTCAGGTAAAGAAATAGTTCACAATGAGAGCTCATGTTGTTATTCTGTGCTGGGGATTTGTAAACAGGCTTTGGATGCTGTAGCCATGGTAATTTTCTTCTTACATTTGAGGATTGAACAATAATCGACCGTATCAAAGAAGAAAACGAATTGGTCATTATTACAGAAATTGCACCCAGAGAGGTGGATTAAGGATCCCACCAAGCTAAAAAGAAGTTCCAACAAATTCAAGAAGCCTATTCAGATGAGTAAAACTAAGAAAAAGGATTTGCAGTTTTATCAGACAAGGGAAAGAGATCAATTTATGAAGCTGGATTTTTTGACATCCTGGAGACCAGGATGATGACACTATCTAAGATTTTCCCCTTTCTTTCATAATTCAGACATCCTCATATTCTGTTTAGTAAGCCGAAGTTCGACACGATTATGGAAGAAATATCATATTATGATATCAATGTAGTGTATCAAAACACTTTAACTTCCAAAATAGAGATGGATTATCATTCCATTGTATAAATTATGTCGATTACGGTAGTTGGAACGAGAACCAGAAATGATCGTCATCATGTGATTGATCTAATTCATTCTTCTTCATCACAGCGTTTTCATGATTTGTGCTTTAAATGATATGCTTGCCAACAAAGTCGTGGAGGGAAGGAGCTCAAATCAAACCTTTTAAGACAAAATAAGCTCGAAAAAATCACAAACACAAGAAAGCCCGCATAGTTACATGCATATAATGCAATGGGAAAACGCAAAGGAACCATTCTTGCAATTTCCAACTCTATAAGTCTTCAATCGTGACACTGTTTCAGTCCCCACCCGAATTTACAATGTGAATGAAATGACTAATAATTTGAAATGAAGAATAATGCTGAAAGAAACAAGTATCCGAGTCGTTCTGCACTACCAAAACTTTTCTTACACACGAAAGAAGAAAACGACACTGTACACAAGGAATGGGAATATAAACGGACACCACTTGGAAGAATTTGCAGCATGCTATAGTTTGTCGATGATCGGTTGAAAAGGCACGAAATGGAAGTTTCCAATTCGCACATTATTGAAAGATTATGCACCATAACTGGTTGAGGGAATGTTGTATTGCATTGTACAGATCAATGAATGAATATTTGAGCTTCAGGCACTTTGAATCAAGAATATGCAACTTGACTATTTGGATATGAAAGGAACGAACACTGCGAAGAAAAATTAGAAATTGAGCTCTGAAGTTCTGGACATGGTTCAGGTGTCACGTTTTTCGAGGAACCCGACACATCAGAGCAAACCCATGATGTGGATGGGTCTGAAGTAATGGAGAAAGAAACATTGGAGAGACATATAGAAGTGAAGGGAGATTCCTTAATACCAGAAAAGTAGCCCGGTGTAGTAATGTTTATGCCAGTTATGTCTGTAAAGGTAATTTCACTGACCACGGGCAACGCTAAGGGATCAAATTGGTCGTCTGGATGTGTATCCCACTGACCTGTTGCCTTAATTCCTTGCTGTACATTTTCCAAGAACACGTCTGATATGTAAATTCCTTTGATGTAGCCCCCTCTTCCTCTAGCAGTTTTCAGCTCGATTCCAATTAGTGAGTCGAGCACGCGAAGGTTCTCAACCAGTATACTGGAAATGCCACCTGACATCTCGCTACCAAAAGCCATGCCAGAGCCTGAATAAGACTGCACGCGGAGCCCTCGAATATGGACATTAGTGGTTGGTTTGTCATATGCAATTCCGTATTCATCCCAACCACTTTTAAGCACGACAGAATCATAACCCAAGCTAATGTTGCTATTCTCGATGCAAATATACTCAGAAGAATCTGAAATTCACATTTCAATATTTTACTATACATGGAAATAATAGAATGGGAAGCCTAATTAAGAAAATGAGAGAGCTTTTAAATTTCAAAACTTAACCCGTAAATAGGATAAATAAGGTGGATGCTAGTTAACATTAATTCGCAAACTGGTGGACTCAGCTTAAAATTTTAACTTATGAGAAAGTTGCGTATATCTAGTGATAAGTTGCTTGTTTCTTTGATTGCACTAGATGTTCCTTTTTCCATTTTCATCCTAGTTTGACCTATCTTGAAAAATTGTCAGCCTAGAATGTGGGTTACATTAATTAGCAGCCTGTTTATGAGAAAATTTAAGCATATATCTAGTGATCAGTTGCTTGTTTCTTTGATTGCACTTGGTGTTCCTTTAACATTTTCTTCCTAGTTTGACCTTTCTTGAAAATTGTCAGCCCATGAATGTAGTTAACATTAATTAGCAGCCTCTTGGACTAAGCTTAATTTTAACTTATGAGGAAATTTAAGCATATATCTAGTGATCGGTTGCTTGTTTCTTTGATTGCACTTGGTGTTCCTTTTCCATTTTCTTCCTAGTTTGACCTATCTTGAAAAATTGGCAGCCTATGAATGTAGTTACTTCCAAACATGCTCAGATAGATTACCTTTTTCTTATTTATGTATCCAGAAGTTACTCATTTCGACCATAAGATACTTATTTCCAACTTCGATCAACAAAATAATTATTTATTTACACAAGTAAATTTTTTAAGAGTAGCCAGACATGCATCTGTCATTTCATTAGGGTTCTTTTTTTGGAAAATGAAGTGTTGCACAGGTTTTGACATCAGAATTTATCTTTAGTTGAGCACACATGTAACCTAAAACGCATATTCATGAGAACATAAATGAAAATATGCATGTGATTAAGTATAGTTTTAAAAGACCTGGGACTATCCCACTGGTGTGTGGAGAGTCTGGAGGAGCATGGACTGTTATGTTCTGGATTAGGACTTTACTGTATCACAAGACACAATAAAAACAAACATGTTAAAACTAAATGAATCTTTAATATGCATTTGAAAAAAGAGAAGTCAGATGTTCAAGAAAGTATAGCGAGATACCTGCAGTAAGCTGGATGAATGTTCCAAGCAGGGGGGTTTAGGAAGGTTAAGTTTGATATAACAATATTGTTTGAGCTTATGAATTCCACTAGATGTGGCCGACTATAATTTAGAGAATGAGAGCTGAATTTTTCCCACCAAACTGAACCCTGACCATCAATAGTTGCATTGTTACCTGCAAAGTAGGTAGAAAGTAAGGATACTGAACAAGAATGGAATAATAAAGGGAGACAAAATTGAAGCTATGGTGGTGATATGTCAAATTAACAGAAATGCTGATATGGTGGTGGGGGAAGAGGCATACTAAGCCTTTCTTTTATTAATTTTTTTTCTTTTTTATTTCTTTTATTACTTTGAAAAGGCACATTACAAAATCCAACCAGAGGCGGTTTTGCCTAGCTGGATAAAAGAAACAATACACTAAAAAATCTTTCATGCCATGTCAAAATTTTTAGTCAATTTCACAGATAGAGATAAACAGCAAGCCTAACTGGAAATAGAAAAGGAAGTTCACAGATTAATTTGGAACAAGAAAAGTTTAGTGATCGAAGAGAGAGAAAATGGGACAATGTCTTTAATGCTAGAAATGAATGGCAAATTGACTATGTTTCTGGGAAAATTGCTACCTGTTATCACCACATCAGTTAAATCACGTCCTGTAATCAAGCTGCGATATCTTCGTCCAGGTAGCTCAATACCTCGGCCATAAGAAGGCAAGGGATCAACTACATCCCAGTGATTATAATCCTACACAAGCAAGAGATATGAGCTTGATTAGATTATACAGCAACAAAAAATGATGCTGAAACTCATCTAATGAAAAACCTCTGCTGAATATCTAAGGTAGCTAATTTAATTAACACATAACATATGAAAGAAACAGCACGCTCAATGGATAATAAATTCTTTTTATTAGTAGTAGTAAAATATATCTTGAGATTTTGCATTTTAAGTAGCCTTGTAGACAGAGAAGTTCTATGAAGCATGATAAAGTGGGTTCCAGGATGCAAAGAGAAACAGTGTAATAAATTTTATAAAGAGCAATAACAAGAACATTAGTATGTATACTTCTAAAGGAGCCAGATAATAATCAGGAGATCAGGACACTTGATTTCTCCCTAATACATGAGATTACTAAAAACACTAACTCGACTATATAACCATCTGTGCAAGGTAAAAAGGTTTGACAGTATATCCTACAATTTACACACAGTCATATACTTAATCCCCCTCTCTTTCCGACTTGATGGTCAGAGGGGCCTTAGGGGAAGTCCCTATTGCCATTTTTGCAATTGCAGGCACTGATAACAAGAGCGCTGCAAATGGGAAATGTTTGTGATGTCAATGTTTTAGGAACATCAGTGTGTAATAGTTGGCAACTGATAGATGTGTCTGCTTAAATAGAAGAATAGCAGTGTCTTCCAAGATCAACATGCAAAATGCATTTTTCTTTATTACTAAAAGGGGTTCAAGAAAATTGGTACTAGGGCGATAACCTGAGAGCCAAGAATAATGGCATCTTTTTCCAGGAAGAGTGTAAGATAGCTGGTAAGATTGATGGTTCCAATAAGCCACTTGCCGGCTGGAACATAGAGTTGGGCACCACCCTTGTCAGCAAATGACTTGAGATAGAAAATGGCATTCTGAAATGCCAAAGTATTTAATGTTTTCCCATCCCCGACTGCTCCAAATTCCAAGACAGACACGCTGTGAGGCCTCGGTGTCAACGGCCAATCAGACTTGCATATTCCATTGTATTCTGCGGCACGACACAATGCTAGAAGCAAAAGGAAAAATACCTGGAAATAGAGGACAGGAAAAGGTAAAGAGGAATCCATAGTCATAAAACATTTGGTAGCTTCCTATTTTAGAATCTCATAAACTGCCATGAATGATCATCATAATTCCATACAGCCTTGTACTTTTTTCTCTTAACTCTTCACTTTTCAGAAGAGGAAGAAAAATAGAAGAAACTAACAAAAAATTTCAGGAAAAATCAGTACCTATGAAACATTTTTGGGCATAAAAAGTTTGAGATTTCTATTAAAAAAAAAAAAAACAATTTTTCACCCCTTCTGGCAAACAACTAACATCGAGACACCATACATTATGTAAGCCCTTGTTTGATCCCATTTTTTCCAAAATACATTTTTCTCGCTCTTTTTTTAACCACAAATTCTTCAATAAAATAATATTATATGAAAATCCAAAAGTTATCGCAAATGCCAAGAAAAGTCCTATATTTTCTTCTACTTAGGTTTTAACACAAACTGATGCGAAAGGAAGTAGTCAGTTAGATAGGAAAACAAAGTAAATCACAGAANTCTCGCTCTTTTTTTAACCACAAATTCTTCAATAAAATAATATTATATGAAAATCCAAAAGTTATCGCAAATGCCAAGAAAAGTCCTATATTTTCTTCTACTTAGGTTTTAACACAAACTGATGCGAAAGGAAGTAGTCAGTTAGATAGGAAAACAAAGTAAATCACAGAATTAATATCTTGAACTAAGAATGTGGTATTCCAAAATGGTAACTAGTCACTAGCACAATCAAAAGATCCGGGAAAAAGAACACAAATAAATCCCAAAAACCCACATTTATTAAATAAAAGAAGGTAAATCTACTAGCTCCCCCTATAAAAAGCACAAATTATTTCTTTCACTTACAAGGCAGTCTTTTCTTTACAAAAAACACATAATTAAACCTAGAATCCAACAATTAGTCGTCTCATATAGACAATGTAGAGAAGTAAACTAGCACCCAAACTCAAAATAGTGAAGATCAAATCAAAATTGAACTTAATTTACAATGAATCCATACTTTTAAACAATAATTAAGCTCAATCCGACGAGTTTTAACCAAAAAAAAAAAAAAAGATTGAATTTTTAGCAAGAATAAGAGAACCCAGAAACAAAAAACTCGCAAAACAAAGCTGATCCAAGAAATTAAGCTGAAACAACAATAATCAAATAAAAACAACAGTAATTAACATTAATAAGGAAAACAATGAAATAATTAACGTACTTACTAGCCCTTTCATGTTTTTCTCTTCTTCAAAATTTCATTCACCTCGTCCAAAATCTTTGACTGTACACAACTAAACTGGGTGAAGAGGAGAAGAAAGAAAAGAAAAGGGTGTGATTGAATGATGATGAGTTGCAATTAAAGAGAAAAAAAATTATGCATTACAACTACCAAAAAAAAAAATAGTAAGCGATAGGGACAGCACAGAATAAGAAAAAGACAGCCTTCATCTACAAATAAACTAGTATATATTGACTCCAATTAAATTTTCTTTAATTTTATCACTAATCAAATTTAATTCCATAATTATTGCCCATTAATCATTCCCGTAATTTCCCACTTATTTCCATCCAACGGGTATTTGCCGACACTAAATTCCTGTGGCAACGGAAAAAATTGTGCCTTTTCCCTTTTTCTTGTGTACAAAACAGAGAAAGAAGCGGTGAGGCTTTAATATTGTAAAATAGTGCTTGTGTGGTACAGTTCAACATTGAATTAAAATAGAAAATATGATTGTCATTAAGTCCACTCATCTAATAAAAGTCGATAATAACAATTATTTTTTTAATTTTAATCTGATTTTAATCTCTACCGAACACACACATAATAAACATAATGAAAGAAAAATATTTACAAAATAAAGAGTCAAATTAACAAGGCGACAAATGGGATTTAATTTTTTGTGTAACAAATGTGTATACATGGGAAGAGTGGCATGTGCTTTGTGAAGGAGAGGGTCCCACATTTCAATAATGTATATGAAATGCTAGGCTGGCATCACTGAGTTTGCCAGATCAGAACCTCATAATGGGCCCACAAGAGGGTGGGGGTGGGCGTGGCATAAGTTTAGTATTGTCTGTCTTTTTGTGGCCCTCGTTGTCTCTTGTGCTTCTTTCTCCATACTACTAATTTTTCAATTTTAATCTAATTTTAATCTCTACCGAACACTCACATAATAAGCATAATGAAAGAAAAATATTTACAAAATAAAGAGTCAAATTAACAAGGCGACAAATGGGATTTAACCCCTATTTGTTTCACATTATTTTTTTCATTCTTATTCTTCTACTAATTTTTAACCACACATTCTTCAATAAAATAATATTTTTCATCACATTAATAATTTTTCCTTCTTTTTCAACCACATATTTCTCCTCACATAACTTCAAAAAAATACATTTTCTCATTTTAATGTGCAACAAACACACTCTTAATTTTTTGTGTAACAAATGTGTATACACGGGAAGAGTGGCATGTGCTTTGTGGAAGGAGAGGGTCCCACATTTCAATAATGTATATGAAATGCTAGGCTGGCATCACTGAGTTTGCCAGATCAGAACCTCATTATGGGCCCACAAGAGGGTGGGGGTGGGCGTGGCATAAGTTTAGAATTGTCTGTCTTTTTGTGGCCCTTGTTGTCTCTTGTGCTTCTTTCTCCAGTGAATCTTTAATTATTCTTATGACTGGATTTACAAACAAGAAAAGAAAATGCAAATCATTCTTCTTTAAAGTTTTCATTTAATTATTGCCTGAAAATGAAAGTGTTAACATGCTTATGAGCCCGTGAAGTTGGTTAATGTTGTATGTTGTGTTATTAAGGTAGATTAATTATGTCCAACCATCAAGAACATGAATCCCTTTATGTTCAATGTCCCGATGTCAATAAGTATCGAGTATTCTAATTAGTTTAAATTTATATTATGTATATATTACGAAAGGGAAGAGTCAAAGATGATTTATATGACAAGCAAACAACAGCTATTAATAAAGTGGTGTTCAACTTTTTTGTTATGTCTTTTGGTCTTTCCAATGTCATTGTCATATTCAAAACATTCCGTATGAACTATTTCTATACGTATTTAATAGACGGATGATTTTATCTAATTCATAGATAGTAAATTTGTTAAACAGTCATGTTAACCACCTCCAAACTATTAAACTAGAATCTTTATGATAAAAGGGAATTCTATCCTTTGGGCATGAGCGGGGCACTAGATCCATCCAAACATGACAAGTACCACTCTAGGTGAGTTTATTCGAAGAATGCTGCTCAACTTGAAAATCTTACAAACGATATGGTGTTGCACTTTTCTAAACTCGTGCGAAAAACGTTAAAGAATTTAAAGAGAGTAATGACTGAATATCGCGTATTACAGTTGTCGTGATGCTTGTGACATGTTTTGTACCTTGAGCTATTCTATGCATACTTAAATGATCGGTAGTGTGCTTTAATTTGTATATACTCGTTAACCAACCCCATTAGCCACCTCTAGAATATTGAAGAATCGTCTCTATTGTAAATGCTCATTTGGATAGAAGGAAACCATATTCGTAGAGCATTCAACGAACATTTTGGCAAGCATATCAAAGATAAGTTTATTAAAAGAACATTTTTCAATTCAAAAACTTTCTAAAGAACAGTGTACAAAGAGATCACGTCACTGCACTTTTCAAAAGATTGTGAAAGAGCTCTTGAGAACCTAAAGTGGGCCATTGTTGAAGATCTCATTTTATGGTTGCCGCAATACAACGATTCATTCGGATTTCGGAGTGCATGGATTTGCTAGTCGATGCCAGAGGCAATATAGTAATACAATAACAAAATTGCAATATTGACTCCAAAGTTATTCTTAAAAATTTTGAGATCAATTATTAAATGTGTCATTGTCGCTCCATTCTTTTAATAATAGAAAACCTTGCTTACGCGTTCCTTATATATTACCAAACTTATAGAAAAATGAATTATTTTAACTTGCATTAGTTGATTAATTCTATATATTTCTTACCTGGAGTTACGTACCAGGCATCATTCGAAAATGATATGAATTTTGGTGGGAGCGGGAATTGACAAGTGACAACGGCCCATTCTAATTAAATTTTACACATAGCCATCACCAAATGTGCAATGTCAATCAATAAATATTGTAAGTACTAATTGCAATTAATTTGCACGTCATAGGTTCACTTAATTTCAAGATACCCATGTATACATGTATGAAATGTTTGTTAAATATAATCGTGGTCGGTTTGATACAGCTGCTATACAGCATGGATGGACAAAAAATCATCCATCCATCAAATCGAATCAAAATAGCGATTTTAAAATCACTGGTTCCAAAATTGTTCGTCTCGATTTCAACATTTCAATAATCAAATCAAATCGTTTGAAAATATTTTGGTTTAAGTTTAGATAGTTAAAAATCACTTGAAAACCTAACAATTCTTTCAATTTAAATTTAAAAAAAAAAATATTTACTTTACTCAAAATAGCTAGTCCATTCTTATTGACTCTATAGGGAAATAATGATTTTTGATTAAAAAAATATCTATTTTAAAATAATAAATTTGTAAGCTTACATTTTATGGTTGAACATTGTATTAATTTATTAATTTAAACTTGTATTGGGACAAATATATTACGTTGTAATATTTATGCTTAAAATGTTTCAATTTTGAGTATTATATTGGAAAGGTCTGGTCAATATATTTATTATTTCACTTATTTGAAAAAAAAAAATACTATTTTATGTCGTTAATATTAGAATTTGAAATCAAAATTAACAGTAAAAATTGGTTTGAATTTTTTTCAAACAATTTAAAATGATTTGGTTTGAGAATATTATAAAAATGTTCAAACCAAACAGTATTACCCATAGTTATGAGTAAAGTTTTTAACTGGAGTTTTTTTGAAAATCTTTTCACCTGTTGGTTTTGATTTCAAAAAGCATCATTATAAAGTACTTTTGTATAAACTAGTCGAAGGTAAACGTGCATTGCACGTTATTCTGAAATGCATAGATTAATGATTTAAGCATAGGGTTCGTTTTAATATGATAATAAAATAAT
>CAIGRR010329061.1:0-22772 GCA_903798365.1 Fraxinus sp. 1973-6204 | reverse complement strand
ACCTATTATATAATTTAAGTTTTATCGTATTTTTATTAATATTTAATTAAATATAAAAAACTTGTATCTATATAGTAAATATCTGATTTTTGAACATTAAAACTTAAAATCTGATTTTTGAACTTTGATCTTGAAAAGTAGGGTTTTGTGTAATTACCACATAAATGAGCTACCACATATCACCAGTATCACATGGGCCAACCTCAAAGTGTATTTGATTGTTTCGGGTCGAGTCAAGCATTATGACGTCGATAAATTATCCGACATTTGTTTTAAATTATCGTTTGGATTTATTGGATATTCACTTCTTTAGATTAATATACTTTATTATAACGAAAAAGATTGAAATTGATGCATTCGTAAAACAAGTTGGATACACAATATTCAAGTGCTCAAGAGCTTCATGTTTTGTAGCATAAGCTTAACTCAATCCTGATCTTGTATTCGATTTTCGATTATAAATTTTATAAAATCTACAACTTTATCAACTCTTCAATCATATATTTCATCAATTTTTATAAAAACCTACTAAAAAATTATTTCTTATTAAAATTTACAAAAAAATTGGATAGATGAACCCCATGATCTTTAGAGTAGTCTTCGTCTTCAACCATCCTACGATCCTTGAAACAGTCTTGAACCATTTCTCATCCACTAAAAATAATCGATCCAATATTGTAACATTGGTTAAGACAACAATTGTGTAGAATAATTATATTAAACATTTATATCTTGAACCACATATCAACCTATTATAACGTTAGCCCCTATCTTTGAATATCATTAAAAATGAATTTTGAAGATGTGTTAAAAAAATTAAATTCACGTATAAAAATTTTTATTGTAAAAAATGTGTAGTTAAAAATAATTTTGAAATTTTTTTCGTAAAAATAGTTGTCCAACAACTTAATATACGAACTGTTCAAAATATTAGGCTCCGTTTGATATGTAGAATTTTCCATGGATTTTCCATTTTCCAATTTTTGTAGTGTTTGATAGGCAAAATTTTTCAAGGAAAATGTTTTTAAACTTTCGAAATTTTCCACCTTCTTGAGAAAAATAAATTCTTGATATTTTGGTAGATAAATATTTTTCAATTTTTTTTTATTTGCAATTGGAAATAATTCTAGATACAATGATAAAAAAAATTCACGTTTATTGACAATTTTCATGCAAAACAAAGCCAAACGAATATGGTATTCGATATGATTATTTTTTATTTTTTATTTTTGGAACAAATTCTAGAACTAATGTTAGAAAACATTATCACTTTAATTGACAATTTTCATAAAAAACAAAGTCAATATCAAACTTTTAATATTTTCCATGAGAAATTATACCAATCAAAACACAATTAATTACAATTCACAATAAAACAATTTCTAGGAAAATCTTTTTTTTTGTAAAACATTTTCTTTCCACCCATTTTCCCCATTACAATTAAACGGACTCTTAGAGTTTATTGTCATACAACGAGTTTGGTATACATAAACTAACAGCCTGTTTGGTAGAGATTAAAATCAAATTAAAATTGAAAAATTAATCGTTACTGTTGACTTTTATTTAACGAATGAGACCAATAATGACTATATTTTCAATTTTAATTATTACCAAAATAAGCTATATAATATAGTTAAGATAAAAAAGTTATTTATTATTATTTAATTTCAAGAAAATTTACAACCCATAAAGTTCTTGATTTTCAAGTACATTTGAGAATCATTCTTTTCAAACTTGTCACGCGATTTGTACATGAACATAAATGATTACAAATAAGACACATCGACCACACAACGAAAGAAAAAAAAAAAAGTAACGTCTCGACCGGAATGTAACAATTAAGTGACAACACGAAATTAAAAAATGTCACTGTTAAAGACGATCACCATAAAAAATTTCAATTCTTGATTTCAGCCTTGGTGGCCTTAATGTCCTCACCAGAACCACCAGTCTCCTCCAGAATGCTAATCACTTTAGGCTCCCTCTTCTTTTCCTCAGCCAATTTAGGCACAGTAGGATCAGCACTCCATTCTCCAACTGCGCCTTCACTTTATCCAAATCAGCATTCATTGGCAATCTAAACCGCCTCCAGAACTTTTTCAATTCTTGATTTCAGCCTTGGTGGCCTTAATGTCCTCACCAGAACCACCAGTCTCCTCCACAATGCTAATCACTTTGGGCTCCCTTTTCTTTTCCTCAGCCAATTTAGGCACAGTAATCCTCAGCACTCCATTCTCCAACTGCGCCTTCACTTTATCCAAATCAGCATTCATCGGCAATCTAAACCGCCTCCAGAACTTCCCAGTGGTCCTCTCCGCCCTGTGCCATTTGTCATCTTTCGCTTCCTCCTCCGTCTTCCTCTCACCGCTAACTCTGAGCACCCTATTCTCTTCAATCTCAATCTTGACATCCTCCTTCTTCATTCCGGGAATGTCGAGGGCGATTATGTGGGCTGCTGGTGTTTCTTTCCAGTCTGTGCGTGCCAGTGCGAGGAACTGATGATCAATGTCGCCTTTTGGAATGGTGAGTGGAGAGTATTCGAGGATCTTGAAAGGGTCTTCTTGGGGTAACATTATGTCCCACAATGAGCGGCCGTAGGGGACAAAGGCGTGTGCTTGGAATGACAGTAAAACAAGGCTCAAAACAATCCATTTTCCTTTATGATCCATCCTCTGAAGAAGAATAAGAAGCTAAAAAGAAGAGAGATCTGTTTGCAGAAGGATTGAGAATTGATGTTACAAAATGAGAAATAAAAGATTTGTTTCTTGCTGTGCTGACGAGGAGTACTGGAGGAGTGGAATTTATAGTGTGTGGAGAGGGGTTTCTGGATGGTGCTGGTGTGCTGGTTTTGCTTGAAATGTGAACTGTAGCAAAGTGGTACATACTACAAGTTTCTGGAAGACACGGGAAACAAGCGTACGTTGGCAATCCAATCAGAGGGAAGCCATGTCATCTACTTACCCTCGAAGCTTCTTTAAAATCCGAGAGTGTTTGGTAAGAATTAAAATTAGATTTTTAGTAGATTGTGATAAAAAATTTTGAAATTTGTATTTGAAAAGTTGTGGGATCTATAAAAGATATAATTAATATTGATTGTTGGATTAAAATCATATTTTAATCCGGATCAAACAGGGGCTAAATATTATCAAATTTATCATCTTAAATATCACTAAATTATCGATCTTCGATTCAATCATGCGGTTAATTCTCGACAAATCTTTATTACATAAAATACTTTGTTGTAATAGCAACTTGAAGAATTAATGCTAGCGTTACATGCCTTCGTATAATGGGTGCACTTCATTTTTTATTTATTTTTTCATTACAGTTAATCCTTTAAAATTTTTGTTAGTGCACATATCAATAATTTGTTTATCAAGTGTCAGGATCTCTACCAGTTATAATCTTAGGATAAAACTCGTACCATCAATATATTTACTTTGTTCTTATCGACAAAAGAAAATGAGTTGTTCAAACACGAACATGCATCACAGAATGAGTAAATCGTTATTTACCTCTGAGAATCGATCAATCAAACTCTTGAAATTTCTTATCAATAGACAATATAAAAGAATTTTGTACAAAAGTGATGCAAATTTGTCTTCTTTGAGTGTCACATTGTTAACGATCTAGAGGTTTAAGTATTCATGTTGGGAACATAAATACTTTTTTATAGAAAAGATGATATTTCTCAAAATAAATAAATAAATAAATTGATCCATTGTACCTCATTTTTATGAAATTCTTTTTATGTATTTTCATTTACCCTGACATTCACAATATTTTGATTTTTTAATTGTAATTCTTTGGAAAAGGGAAAGATTAGTTAATTTTGATCCGAAAATGATCTGTCAATTAAACCAATGACCCGATAATCCTAAGCTTCGACCGAATTAATAATCGGCTCGGATCTTATAACTATGAATACAATCATTCATATCAAAAATTTTCAGTGTAAGGAAATTCATTACATATTATTTTATCGAATCTACCGTCGGTAGGTTTTACGAATTGTTTCACATGAGCTGTGCTTGATAATTTAAAGGTTTATTTTGATAAAAAAAAAAAAAAAGAGCGAGGACAAGCGGCGCTAAGTAGTCAAAGTTGATGGCCAAAATGTCGAAGAAAAGAAGTTTGGAGACAAAGATGCAATAGTGGTGAAATGTTAGGGATGCAAGAAAAAAACCCACTATGTGAATGAACTTCTGTTCATCGGACGCTGGTACGAGATGAACAAGCCTTTGCGAGCAAATTCTTATGTCATTCTCACCAAAATCACTACAATTAACCATCTCAAACAATTCCATGCAAAACTCATTCAATACTCTCTTCACCACCAACACTACTGGGTGGCTCATCTTATTGATCGTTGCACGCGCCTTCAAGCTCCTCCGCATTATGCCTGCTGCATTTTCAACTCGGTTCACCTACCCGATGCCTTTGTTTGCACCAACATGCTCAAGTTCTATTCCCAATTGGGTGCCCACAGTCACATTTTCAATCTGTTTGATGACATGCACAAGTGCAATATAAAGCCTAATGCTTGTATATATCCGGTGCTGATAAAAGTGGCTGGTAAAAATGGAATAGCATTTCATGGTCATTTGCTTAAAATGAGTCTAGATTCTGATAAATTTATACGGAATGCGTTTCTGAATGTGTACGGAAAATATGGCCCTATTGGCATTGCGCGCGAGTTGTTTGATGAAATGAGCGACAGAAATGTAGCGGATTGCAATGCAATGATCTCAGCGTATTGGAATTGGAGGGACGAATTTGAGGCAAAACGGTTGTTTGATTTGATGCTGGAGAAGAATGCGATCACTTGGACGGCTATGGTTAGCGGATACTCAAAGATGAAGGATATGGTGAATGCCAGGAGGTACTTTGATAAAATGCCTGAAAAAAGTGTTGTATCGTGGAATGCAATGCTTTCAGCTTATGCTCAAAATGGGTATGCCAAAGAGACCTTAAGTTTGTTTGATGAGATGCTGAGTGTTGGGGTTAGCCCAAATGATACGACATGGGTTGCTGTTATTTCTTCTTGTTCATCGTGCAGCGATCCTAGCCTGGTGGAATGGTTGGTGAAGATGATCAATGAAAAGGGCGTTAACAGGAATTGTTTTGTCAACACAGCTATCATTGACATGTATGCGAAGTGTGGGAGCATTGAGATGGCAAGAAAGATTTTTGATTGGTTAAACGGGTATGGGAATGTGGTTACTTGGAATACTATGATTTCTGCGTACACGAGAATTGGTAAGTTGGCTTCAGCCAGAGAGCTCTTTGATCAGATGCGAGTAAAGAATGTCGTCTCCTGGAACTCGATGATTTCTGGTTATTCACAAAATGGACAATCAGCTGTAGCTATTGAGCTCTTCAAAGAAATGATAAGCGAGGGCATAATGCCAGATGAGGTTACAGTGGCTAGTGTAGTTTCAGCTTGTGGCCATCTAGGGGCACTGGAACTGGGTAATTGGGTTGTGAAATTTATAACTGAAAACCAAATAAAATTGAATACTTCAGTCTACAATTCTCTTATTTTTATGTACTCCAAGTGTGGAAGCATGACAGATGCGAAGACAATTTTTCACAAAATGGAAACCAGAGATGTGATCTCCTACAATACATTGATCACAGGTCTTGCAGCTCATGGAAAAGGAATTGAAACTACCCAACTACTACAGAAGATGAAAGAAGAAGGCATTGATCCTGATCGGATCACATATGTTGGTGTATTAACAGCGTGTAGTCACACGGGACTTTTAGAAGAAGGCCAAGAGGTGTTCAAATCAATCAAATCTCCAGATACAGATCACTATGCGTGCATGGTTGATTTGTTAGGTCGAGTTGGTAAACTAAATGAAGCAAAAAGAGTTATTGAAAGAATGCCAATGGATCCTCATGCCGGAATATATGGCTCCCTTCTAAATGCCAGCCGCATTCACAAAAGAATCGACCTAGGGGAGTTTGCTGCAAATAAGCTCTTTGAGCTTGAACCAGAAAATTCAGGAAATTATGTTTTGCTTTCTAATGTTTATGCATCAGCAGGTAGGTGGGAAGATGTTGTGAGAATTAGGGCATTGATGAAAAAAGAAGGGGTAACAAAAACAACGGGATGGAGCTGGATGGAACATGGTGGTAAGATACACAAGTTTATAGCAGGGGACCAATCCCATGAACGATCAGTTGAAATC
The DNA here is from genome assembly GCA_903798365.1 of Fraxinus sp. 1973-6204. Lineage (NCBI taxonomy): Eukaryota > Viridiplantae > Streptophyta > Magnoliopsida > Lamiales > Oleaceae > Fraxinus > Fraxinus sp. 1973-6204. The sequence goes on along the minus strand of CAIGRR010329061.1, from coordinate 16,575 downwards.
TTTCGGGTATTAGCTGAAATGAAAAAGAAACTTAGAACTGCTGGGTACGAGGCTGATAAGGGCAATGTGTTGAGAGATGTTGAGGAGGAAGAGAAAGAAGAGATGGTCGGCACTCATAGCGAAAAATTGGCTGTTGCTTTTGCTCTGCTTGTTACTGAATCTGGAGCTATCATAAGGGTGATGAAGAACTTAAGGATATGTGGGGATTGCCATACAGCAATAAAGATGATATCTAAATTGGAGAAAAGGGAAATTATTGTGAGGGATAACAACAGATTTCATTGTTTCAAGGACAATTTGTGTTCTTGTAAAGACTACTGGTAGCATGTATATTCATTATTTCATTTATTCCATTTTTTACTTCGCGCTATATTGAATCGTCATTTTAACAGCAATTTGGCCTAAAACTATTGCCCGTGTTGCATTTTCGTTCCATCACTTTTAACAGTAAATCTGAAACGAGCTTGGGTGTTTGATGAGGATTAAAATTAGATTTTTAATAAATTGTAATACAAGTTTATGAAATAAATGGTTGTAAAGCAGTAGAACCCATGAAAGATGTTAATATTGATTGTTTGACTTTAACTTATATTAAAATCTAATTTTAATCTGAAACAAACAAGAGCTTAATATTTGAAATCCCCCAATCTATCGAAGTCCAGAAATTGTGAGCGCAACAAAGCAGAGTACCTTCGACAGCATACAGAAAGCTTTGACATACTGGAACAAATGAAACTTCTGAAAATGAAGTTGAAAAACATATTTCCAAAATCAAACCCAAAGAAAAGCACAATTCTTTTCGACAAAGATCCCTAAAATATATAATTCAGAAGCATATTCGAAAAGAAAAAAAAAACGAAGGAGAAATGTCAAAGTTGTTCATAAAACCCAGATCCTACCAGCAGACACTCTACTTGATGAACTTAACATGTGCCACTGACCGACAGTTTTTAACTTTAAAATGTAAAACTAAAGGTTCCAAACTTCTAATCCCCCACTTGACTGATGTTGACTTTCAATTTCAAAATGACATTAAACTTTAGCCCTCTTGCTACTGCAACTAGGGCACTTGTACTGCTTGATATGCTCGGCTTTTGCAGGTGTAATCTTCACGCACTTCCCATGAAACCATCTCTCACAGACATCACAACAAATCCAGAATTCATCGTCACCATAGTTATCCCCACAAGCTCCACAGAGTGTTGCTCCCTGTTCATCATCTTCTTCCTCCTCCCCACTGTCATCCTCTTCTTTTGGTGCAGGCATCTTCACTGCCTTGTGCTGGGGTTCAGATTGCCGAGGTTGCTAAAAGATGCAAAAACAGACCATGCATAAGCAAACCGTGTGAATAAAATTTTGAAAACTAGGTTTATATAGAACAGCACTTACCATTCTCCCACTAGATTTATTCTTGCCATTGTTATTGGGAGCAGTAGCTTGGTCCTTTACCTGCTTAACAGTTCCTGTCACAACTTCAAATACAGTTGGGACGTCATTAATCATCTGGAAAAGCCTTTTCCTGCAAAACCAATTCCCAGCTAAATTCAGGAAGTTTAAAAGGTAATCTCCAAAAACAAATATAGACAGTTGTGCAGTAAGCGAAGGCATTAGCCTTGAAAAACTGGCAAAAAACCTAATATACATGTGATTTTGAAGATCGTCTCAAAGAACCAAGAGGCAGAATCATAAAAGGTCCATCAAAACTCTGAATGAAGAACCAAATCACAAGTTAAAATGAGATATGTCTGCCCATTTGATGATAAAAGTACCAACAATATCCTATATTATTAGGCAGAGGAGAAAATTGTGATTAGATTTCTAATAGTAACTTAAGCCTCTGCTTGTTATTGAGTATTAGTAACCAAGGAATAGTGGTAGTAGTTCTAAATGTGAAGTTAAAATTGAAGTTTACTTTGACTCAATAGTTGAATGGGTGGGTAGTAGAAGTAATTTTTAAGTTACTAATAATGTCTGACGAACATAAGCTAAATCTTCATTTTCTTATATAATGTTATCGTAGCTTTGTCAAATGGAATTCATAGCAGACCAATCGTTTAAGATATTTAAGTTATAAAACTTATATTTTGCATTTCAGAGCAAGGATATGTGATCCATAGGATAAAAGAATCAAGAACCTGTCTGCAGGATAAAGAAGACCCAGAAAATGGAGCCACAGTTTTAACAGCCTGCATTATGGGTGTAACCACTGCTAACACACAAATCAGGTTGTTGATCAATAGAATTAACATTCATAATTTTAAATTGATAAAACCATTGGAATTCAAAATCCCGGTCAGAGATAACACAAGCATTGAGCTAAATCAGTCACTGTTGGATAACTTAATACGTAAAAGGCCGATAAGAATGTTAGCAAAGTAGCATTACAAGAAACCTACAGACTCATAAATCAAGATGTCTAATAATTAGCGGATGATAACCTTCCATATATTTGCCAGTACATAAGCTACATGCTTCCATACAGACGATGTGCAACACCAGACAAATAACCTAAGCCAACGAATTTGGAGAAGCAAACTTGCATCCTTTTTATCAGTCATTTGTGGCTGAATGAACTTTATTTGTGCATAGAATCTACCAATAAGTATTCTTAACGCTAAAAACAAAGTTACTATAAAAGACGGAAAAAAGTGGAAGCAACTTGCATCTGTCTTAACTGTCTTTGTGGCTGAAAGAACTTTGTTTCTTTAAAACTACCTTTCAAGTATCTTTAACACTTGGAAAAAGTTCACTCTGGAAAAAGAAAAAGACTTGGGGAAGCAAACATGCATCTGTTTAATCAATCTTTGTAGCTGAACGAACTTTATTCATGCTAAAAATAACCTTAAGATAAACCAGGAAAACACAGAGCTTAATTAATAATGGAAGACAGCTGAGCAACACAAAAAGTAGCAAATAATGTAAGAGAAGAAAAGGGGGAAAATACCAAGCATTGTATTCTAATGTTTTAAGTCCATCCAATTTCTCGAGTTCTGATGGTACTAGAACAAATCTTCTATAAGACAAGATCCATTAGTGTTGTTATGTCGAGAAACTTTTTGTTTTTTCATAAAATAACCCATATTTCAGACATTGTTGATGGTTAGACTCCTGGACTAAGATTTGAGTTCAAATCTGCAATGAAGAGCACTGTGCTAGAAGACTAAGAGTTTCAAGACCTAAGAGCAAGGAGAAATAGAATTGGAGCTTGCATTCAAATCAAAGTCAGAAGAACAAACAGACATCCAAAACAAAGTCGACATATTGAAGACCGAAGAGGTGGACAAATAGAGTCAGAGCTCACATTTACTGATATGACAATTTATAAGTGAATGAATCGTTTAAATGCCTCACATTAAATTTTCCACTTCTAAAATCCTCATTCTACCGAGGGTCATTTGGTATGAGCTTTTCAGTTGCATCAACTCAATTTACATTCCATAATGGCCATCCTGTGTAAATAAAACTTCTGCATTTAAGAGTCTAAAGGATTCCTAATATGTATACATATCCATATGTTTTACGTTCATATTTTTATTGTATGTGAGAATATTGTGAAATCCACTAAGAAACTTTTGAGTCTCACATTGTAATACTTTTTTATAGCATCACCAAGTTAGAGGCAACCAATTAGCCAAGCTACAACAGACATGGTTTGTGGTTATACCGGTGTGGTATATAACAAAGCTCGTTTCGTAATAATTTGCAATTGTTGTTACACCAACCTCCCAGAGAAAGATAAATGTTTCTATTGAACGAATCCTTAAATGAATAAATAATGTTATTCTTGCTTAAATCTGGAAGGGCTTTGATACTGGCTGTAGGTTATTGAACCAAACTATATGCAAAAAGAGTTCATTTCTTCTAGCAGCTTCTTAATTATGCATGATTGTGCCATTTTGTGAAATATCAATACACATTTCTTCAGAACTAACCAAACTAGTGAAATTTTGAATGTAATGTGATAATTCACTTTTTTTTTAAAAAAATAAAATTAATTTGATAAATTCAATTATAAATATTAAGGCTTGCTTGTGCATTCAACCCCCTGTTCCTTGATAACTAACAGATCTTACAAAGGCACCTAGAATGGTTAAATTAAACAAACATCATCAGTGTATTGCTAACAGTTAAAAATAAAGTCATGTTAAATTAAGTCATTCATCAGAAAAAACAATAAAACGCAAATGACAGCAACATTTACATAATTGATTTTCTTATATGTTGGTGCACATACGAAAGCTTGACTTTAAAGATGGCTATGAATGAGTAATGAAACATGCACCAACAGAAAGCTGTTTCATTATTGACTCATCATAAGATGGAGCAAAGAAAAAAACTTCAAAGCCACAATTTGCAGATGTACAGTGGGAAGGGAGACAATTGAAGAATTTTTAGTCTGGAAGATTTTTCATAATTATTTGAAAACTTAGTGAAGAAACATGCACAGTAATGCAATCCAGAAACTTTATTTGAACATTAGAGAAGAAATGTTTTATTGCAAGCTAGGTGAATTCTGAATGGAGCCGCGATCCATTGGCATGGAGAAAACACCAGCTGGATATATGAACTACTACAAAGTCAACCATAAGAAGCATAGGTATGCAAATAGTAATAAAATTCCTCCTGTTTATTGAATTAAACCAAAAATTTATAAGTAATTATAACTCTATACAACTAATCACAAATATACCAAAAAAGAAAGAAAACCAGAAGGTAAAAGAGAAGGGATTCCAACATAAACTCTAGCCGAATCAGAAGATGAAAAAAGAGGGGCAAACACTATCTTGCATGAAATAAGAAGTAAAAGATCAAATTCACAGATATCATTAACAATATCTTGATTCAAATCAAAGTCATAATCGGTATTGTTCAATTAGCTTGTCAAAATGTCAAGCAGACAGTAGAAATCCATTATCTTAAAATGTTCTTTATTAAAAATACAGCAGCGCACGTGTAGAATAAGTTCACAAATAGACCAGGTGTTTCAAAAGTATAAGTACCTTTCACTCTTGCCAAACCCAAAGCGTGCACCAAAGTAAAATGCAACAGAAAGCAGCCAGGAGTCACTGTGAACTGCAACAAGTGATAACCAGTCCTTTTCTTGCATCCCATCCCTAGCGAAGTTTATTCCCAGTGCTGGTTCAGGAAGTTCAGGAGGCACCTCCTCAGCAGGCAAGTTGACTTCCCACGTCTCATTTGGAAGCCCATAGAGACAGAGGTTCTCCTTTTCTGTAAACATCAAGGCAGACAAAATAGCAACAAATCCATTTAATTAGAAATATATTTTAAAACCTTGGAACTCTGGAAATTAGAAAAAAGGAGTAAACCCCAAACCCGCAATAACTGAAGACCCATTTTATCGTAAAATTATATGATTATCATTAATTTTTTGTTTTTACGAACCAAATGATCACGAGTTCACGGGTAAAGGTGAAAACATCATAAAAATGACAACACAAGCTCTAGGCATATCCTGACGAGAGATAAAGAATACACGTTGATCTAATAAAGGAAAAAGTACAAACAAAACTATTATCTGCCCCAAAATACGACAATTATTCCTCAATATCAAAAAACACAATCAGTTGAGAATCTCCTTAAACTAGAAAACACCTGAGTTTGCATTGCCAAGGACAGCAATAAAGCAATTGGTTGTATACTGGCTAATGACCATATAATTAATGACTACATACATAATACATAACAGGATATTCTGCAAAAATAAAGACATGAACAGAATTCCAGAACAAATCAATCGAAACACAACAAAGATTCACTTTCACTTCCAGTTCAACAAATGGGTTAATCTACCAGTCTTGTGAACAGTACAACTAAAAGAGCAAAAATGTCCAAAACACTCAAATAAGTATACTGAATAAGTACATAATGTTGAAAATCAACCCCTTTAGTAATACAGAACAGAAATTAATATTTTATGTTCTCAATAATAGTAGACTACCAAAAATGAAAGAAGGAACATACACACAAACACACTCAAAAACACCAATAATCAAAGTCCACAATCGAGGGTCATTTATCGAGAAATCTCACCAGGATCGCACTGCTGATAACATTTCTCAACATCTGCATCATCCCCAGAAAAGACATACGTCAGAATGATCCAAGAACAAATTCTAATACCCTATCACATTCAAGAATTTTTTTTTAAAACGCAAATAGATGTCATAATTCCGCGCACGCACACACACAATAAATACACACAAATGAAAACATATAGAATGTCGACGAAAATGAAAAAACAAATACCAGTTGTGAGGGCTTTGATGAGGCCAGCTCGACGGCCTTTAAAATCGTTGAAGACTTCCTCTACAGTTCTCGGTATCGGATGCGGAATTCCTTCCATTTCCTACTACTCTTTCTGACCAATTTCCAGACTTTGTTGTTCTGATATTTGACAGACAGCCACACAAAAACCCCTAACAATTTAAACGCTTTTCTGGCTAAATTGAACACAAAATAGTAAAATTAGGGTTTTGTTGATGGGCTAGGGTTTCTTCCTCATGACTCCCAGTTAATTTTAACAAACAATAAAAGTAAAATTGATATAAATATTTTGAGTGCGAGACAGAAATTGGAATCTGATAAAGGAAAATAAGGATGAAAGAGTTTTTGTGTGTCAATGCGTGAGAGAGAGGGAGAGAGGGAGAGAGGAGAGAGAGTGAGAGAAGGAAAGTAACGTGTTTTGCAGGATTGTAATTCTAATAAACGAGCTTTATGAGTTAATTTCATTATAGGTCACTGAACTTTCAGTAAATATCAATTGGGTCCCTTGATTATAACTTTTCTCAATTCAATATACTTCCAATATTAGTTACTATATTAGCCTCTATTACAAAACAAAATGTCAAACTCTTAATAGGAAAATTAAACATTGATAAAAATTGATCAAATAAATATTCAACAGAATCATGGTGTGCCTATAAAATTTGAAAATTAATTGTGTTTATAATTTGATGGCAATTCATCCTCGAAGCATTACTAGAGCTCTATTCATCTACAATTTTAAGATTTGTAGCTTAGACATGATCAACTGGAAACGGGGGACTCTAGACGATTTGAACACTAAGCTACTATTTGGCCTTCATCTTTTAAAATTTACTTTAAAAAAAAAAAAAAAAGTTCGATAACACATTTGATGAGATTCACAACTTATACTAACTTTTAAACATCATTATTTATCTATTTTATTAAAATTTACTAAAAATCTGATTTTTAGTAAAATCAAACAAAGGTTAAATTTAATGATATGATTAGCATTAAAAATAAAATAAAGTTAATTGACTTACTCTTCATCCCTTCAACCAGATAGATGCTTAAATGACCCTCGATTGTGGACTTTGATTACTAGTGTTTTTATTTTCTTCATAGCAAGTAGTATCCCTAATCACACGGCTTCATCTCTAATGCCATTCCAACGTCCACGATTTTTACGACTGTCAAGAGTCAACCAGTTAATGAATTTGACTTCAAGTTTTCTTTGTATTTATTTTTAAAGTCTTTCAACATTGTCATTTGTGTCAAGAAAAATAAAATTGTTGTGCTAGTGCCCCTCAAAACAAGATAGTAACGAATTAATTTGTTGTTTTTTATTATTTATGGTGAAGAAAATTGAAATATATGAATTGATGATAATTATGTCAACTAAAAATAGAAACCCCTTAAAGTTTCATTTATTTTTTCTATTTTTTTGAATTATGGATGGAAGTGTCTTTGACAAATCCAACACCAAAATTGGAAGGTAAAGTTGAATATCAAGAAAAAAGGTTTGAGACCAAATTGAAACCAAACCTATTGGTTGGGACTGCACTTGGAATTTATCTATTTTACTATGTGAAATGTATTTATCAGTGTCTCAATAATTGCATTCAAATCTGTTAAAAAATAATTTTCAAACTAAAAAAAAAAAAAAAAAAAAAAAAATTCTCTTTTCAATTCATGAATTTTACGAATTTTAAAAATTGTGACCCAAATGTTATTTTTTCTCCATTTTTATGCTCGAATAAATTTTATTCACGCTTAACAAAATGTTTATATATTTTGTCCGACGATGCTCATGACTAGAGAATTTAATAAAAAGACAATTGCACTCAGTGCACTAATAAATTTAATTAACATTGAAAACAAGTTACTGCTTGGTTCAGTTAAAAAAATTGATTAATTGTAGTTTAAAAAATCACGGCGTTGAGAGTTCGAATCCCTCATCTCAAACAACCAATCCAAGAGGAAAATAGCCTTTTGCATCGAGATGGGAAAAATCATACCAGTACCCCCATTTCAATTCGTGTGGAATTAGCCAAGGTGGAGTGGAAACAATAAAATTGTTATTCACTATTTAGGTGTTTTACTGAGGTAAAATTCTTTGGCTATCTGACATTTTTATCGGTGATGAACATGATTTCATTTGGTTTTAGTTACAAGAGAATGGAACCATGAACCAATGATTTTTTTTTTTAATAATGAAATCGATAATTTTTTATTTTTTAAAAGATATGGAACAAAAAGAAATCAAACCATTCGATTTTGGTTTGGTTTGGTTTGTTTGATTCCATTACTTAAATTTTTAAATGATAAATGTAAATTAAAATCTATAGTAATATATGTCTATATAAAAAAAAATCAAAACTTCAAATTATCAATATCAAATGAAATATTGGAGATAAAATTCATTCACAAAATTTCAAACTAACAAGCAAAGCATAGTAATAATTTGAATACACAGACATCTAGTTCTATCCCTTTACAAAAGATTATCTTATCAATGATTCATTAAGTCCATGTTTGGTGCACATTTTTAATTAAGAATGTATTTTTTTGATTGATGTGATGGAAAATATGTGGTTGAAAAAGAAGGAAAAGTTATTAGATGTGATGGAAAATTTTTTTTATTGAAAAATATGTTGTTAAAAATAAGTAGAAAAATGAGAATAAAAAAATAATGTGGCTCAAACAGGGACTAATGTAAACAAAAGAGTTCGAATCTTGATTCTAGAACTGAAACTAGAACTAGAATCAAATTATTCTCGATTCTAAAATTCAAAATCATTAATTTTTTTTTTGTAGGAACAAATTGATTTGAGGGTTAAATTCATCAATGTTCACTCAACTTTATACTTAGTGTACTCAATTTGATTTGATTTCACCATGCCACCAAATTTCTTTTCACTACTTTCACTAATTTTAAAAGGGGTAAAATGGTAATGTTGTATTATATATATATTTTTTAAAAACATTTATTTTAAAATAAGCTTTTATTTTTTATAATTTTTAAAAATAAGTTTTTATTTTATCTTATTTTTTTAAGGAATGTCTTTTTTAAAATAACTTTGTATTTTATTTTATTTTTTTAAGTAACTTTTTTTAAATAAGTTTTTATTTTTTTTAAGTAACATTTTTTCAAAAATAAGTTTTTTTAATGTTTTTTTTTCCAATAATTTTTTATTTTAACTTTTTTAAAATTTATTTTATATATATAATGAAAAATTATCGTCTTACCATTTTTAAAATTAATGAAAATTGTGAAAATAAATTGGGTGGTGATACTAACTATGAAGTTAGGTGACCATGATAAAACAAAATCAAATTAAATGATCACGATGACAGCAAGTATAAAGTTGGTTGACTATTATTGATTTCATCATTTTGTACCTCCCTAATTTTTTTCTTACCTCCCTCGACGAACATCTCTCTCTCTCTACATAAACAACACGTTTGAGACCACTTTTCTGGTTTTTCTTTTCAGTTTGGGTTAATTCTCATCTCTTCCTTTCAAATGGCTTCTTCTTCTTCTTATAATCCCAATGCCCAAAAAAATCCCGACTCCGACGTACAATTTGTTGCATTTCCAAACGGATTCGATCCAAACTCAATACCCAACACCACTTTTGTTCAAGCCGACCCTTCAACATTCCGAGCCGTCGTACAAAAACTCACCGGCACTACGACCCTAGACTCCGCAACCCACAAACTCCCAGCCGCCAACCCCTCCTGCCTCGCCGGAAAACCCATCACGGGCGAAATGGGTCCTAGGAAACCCGCCTTTAAACTGCATGAAAGGAGACAATCTGCAAGAAAGCTAGAAATCAAGCTCGGCAGCGGCGCCAGTTCACTCTCAATGGTTTCGCCTTCTACTACAAGGCATCAGCAGATGAATTTTTTGGGATTTAATGGTGAAATGGTAATGGTTTCGCCGGTTTCGCAATTGGAGCTTTTTGCGCGTGGGAGTCCAAGAACGCCGAGGTCACCTATGGAGGAAGAAGAAAAAGCCATTGCTGAGAAAGGGTTTTTCTTGCACCCAAGTCCATTGAGCACTCCGAGAGGAGCTGAACCGCCGGAGCTTCTGCCATTGTTTCCAGTTCAATCACCTGGAGAAAATAACTCATTTCCTCTTTTTTAGTTATAATCGCTTTTTTTTTTCTTTTTGGATTATTGGCTTTTAACTTTTTAATGTATAATTTATGTACTAGCTATAAGTGTATAAATATCTATGTCAAGAACTTCATTGAAGTTTCTTGTTGGTTTTAATGAAATAGTAGTGTCAAGAAGAGTCTTGATTTTAAAAAATAACTTACAAATAACTTTTAATCAATCGTTTAAGCTTTTAATCTACTTTTTCGCGTCTTGTTTCTTCACTTTTGTTGAATAAAGAAAAGGAGCAGACTACGGTTAGCTTGAAAGAGTATCGGTCAATTACCCATTTTGATTGGCTTCTTTTTATTGGTTTATGCCGAATATGACGAGATTGAGAGAGTTTTAGCATGGAATTCAGCAAAATTACGATCCAAAAAAAGGTCAAGAAGCATGAAAAAGACCCAATTGTGATATTTTTCAAATTCCTTCAAAAGATTTGGATCTTTAATGAACCTGACTTGAAGATTGAAAATCAATGAAACATTTACGTGCACTGATCATCAAAGTTTCAAGTACCCTGGCTTGTCAACAATTTTTTACCCTGCAATAAATGTTTCAAATCTAGCTCAATGGCAATGCAATAAAACCAATGTACTTGTGTTGTACAGAGGATATTACTCGTTAATATTATTAGATATACGAGTTTTAGATATGAACGTTATGGGACAAGATTAATGTTGCATTTATAACGTATGTCGATGGCACAGAGAGTTTAATCCTCACGCATATTTTGTATGGATTTAACTATGTTGACATTGGATACTTGAACCTATAACACATATTGACGTCATCAGTCATTTATTACAAAGTACACGAGTTTTAAATACGTGTGAATCCGAGGTGCAACCTCCACCAGTCTTACATTGGAAGAAAAATGAGGGCATTGGAAGTCAAGAAAAGATTGAAGAATTGGAATTCACTTTTGACAAAAGAATTCCATGAGCTGTAAGTAAGATGATAGGAAAGTCTCGCAAGAAAAAGGACATGGGTACTCATCAAATTAAACCTTATCTATGGACCTACTCTTGAATTTTTTTTTTCATCCATGCATTTATACCCATGACTTGAAATTAAACCTTACCGCCATTGATTGCCCAACCCTGTGACATTTTACAGGTTACCCTAAAATAATCTCTCCACTTAATTTAATCCCACGCATATTTTGTATGGATTAGATAATTCATCTGGTCTAGTCTGTCTTACTCATATTACCTTGTCATCGTCACTAATACACTGCATTTTGCAAGTCACAACATCACGGTAATTTTCAGGAAAACGATATTCGTACACTTTAGGGTGTACACAAGGGTATAGACCTTTCTCGCATTTTGCAAATCACTATATCTTAGTAATTTTAAAGAAAATTATACTTGTACACTTTAGGATGTACATGTCGTATATTTTCTTAAAAAAATAACGTTGTTTTTATTTGCTTAAGGAATTGAAGGAGAAGTCCCGGTCAAAGGAGGAAAACATAGCTTCTTTGTGAGGGAACTATACCTTATAGTTGACGCAAAAAAGCTGATTTTCTTCCACTTTTTAAACAGTATTTACATACTTTGGGTGATCTCCATAATTTACCGTAAAACAAGTTTTCCTTAGTCACCATAAAGTCTTTTTTTTTTTTTCTTTTTCTTTTTTTCAACATTATAACTAAAATTTTGCTTTATTAGATGGTGACATATCCGAATTCAAGTGAAAACTAAATGTTGACTTTTAGGGTCATTCATTTTCGGTACATCGAATAGAAAAAGAAGCGCAAAATAAATTAATCAGGAAAACAAAAGTCACTTTAGCAGATTCTGGTGAACTTCCTTAGAGACAACTATTTCCTTACCTTAACATCTCTCGAGATTGAGCCTTAGAAATTCAATCTTCAAGTAACTTACTCTTTAAATTCCGAGTGATGCTTACATCTTCAAGAAACATATTTCACAAATAAATTCTTAACCTTAATCAATAAATGAATAATAAAACAATTTTCATATAATTATAAATTTAAAGAATTATATGATATGGAATGAAATAAATAATCATAGTGGGCTCGATCGATGGAGCCTTGAGCTCTAAATTAAGTTTTCGAGGAAATGAAACCTCCAAGAGCATAAAATGCCAATTAATTTCTTCACATCATTCTATTACTTTGCACTCATTAAATTGAGGCATGACATACATTATCCAGTTCCTAGAAAATAGACTCATTAACTCACTTACAAATATTGTATTTATTTGTTACAATATTTAAACAAGAAGCATAGAAAAGAATATTTCACTCTTGCTGTACAGTAAAATGTCTAAACTAATATGTGACTCGAATAATTCAATATTTCTGAATTTGTACACCTGTTTAGTATATTATACATGTTTGTCTGCAACAAGTCGTACCTTATTAAGTGACTCCTTGAATGCTTGCCAAGCAACCATATGATGATCTTGAGACGTCATTCCCTCTGCTACAACTTGCACTGCACGTCTATGCAAGTGATCAAACCATTGAACGGGGTTTGTGATATCAATATTGTTGGAACCTAGATCTGGTGCATACAAGCGTTTCAAATCCTTCCTCCATCGCGATAAGATGTAATGACTTGGGACTTCATCCACCGCGTTGTAGTTAAGGACGCACAATGCATGTCGACACAGATATCCTCTGAAATTGAAGCAACTGCAAATACAGCGCACCTCGGCTCCTACTTTATCATAAATAACTTCAAAGTTTCTTGCGTCCCTTGCATCTCCCTTGGGATCTTGTTCTTTGACTATATAGGTGATGACCGGCTGGTTAGCATGAATCTGAGTCACACTAAAACAGTTAGACATCCGCTCCACTTCATCTTGGAACTTTAAGAATATTTCCTTTGTATATACGTCAGAAAGCTGTAATTCATAATTGCACCTTGTTCTCAACTCGGGGGTAAACTCTCTTGACTCAATATCATCAAGAGTTTCCTTCTGAAACCTTTTTTGTTGAAAGGACTCGTACATATCAAAAAACTCATTCCAAGTTGTTTGTTTATGTGCATATCCATGGGGAAAATAGTTCATGCACTCATCAGGTTGAGAAGAGAACGTTCCAGCAAAAAACGTATCTTTCCAATAAACTGGAACCCACCGCTCTCGGTCTTCATACAAGCTTTGAAGCCACTCATGATCCCCGATAGCAAAATGCTCGATCATCTCCTCCCAAGCAATTTCAAATTCTTCAACTTTTGTTGAGTTGTGCACCATTCTGTTCAGTATTGTATGAAACATTTCCGACTTCCCAACTTCTCCTAACTTTTCATGAATTCTCTTTATAACAAGGGGCAGACAAAGACGGTGGTGAGCCCTAGGAAAAACCTCAGCTATTGCACTCTGCAAGGCCTTGCAGTGGTCTGTAATTATAGTTTGCGGAGGACGTCCCGACATAGATGTAAGCCATGCTCTCAGCAACCAAACGTATGTCTCCATGGTTTCATCCACAAGCAAAGCACAACCCATCAAAACAGATTGACCATGGTGATTTACTCCAGTGAATGCCAAAACTGGAGTTTCATAATTATTAGATATGCACGTGGTGTCAACTACAATCACATCGCCAAAATAACCATAGGCAGCCCTTGACCTAGAATCAATCCAAAACACATTCCTTACATATCCTTCATCATTTAGATCCAAAATGTAGAAAAAATTTGGGTCTGCAAGCTGCACTCGGGAAAAATAGTTGTAAAGGGCTCGTACATCACCTTTCCCCAGTTTTAAGTGTTTAGACTGCTCAATATGATTGCTGGTTTCCCTTTCATTCGAGCTTCCATAACCCACTGCATCAATAGCAGGAGTTCGATATAATTTGATTGTTTGCACTTCTACATCAACAGCTGACTCCAACTTCCTTTTGGCTCCTGAATCCATCTTCTTATGTGATTTGGAGTTTTGAGCCCTTTCTGGATCAAATAAATGGTTATGTTCAAGTTTAACTTCATCCAACCTCCATCTGTTGGACTCCACCAACCTCAACCTTATCATTGCTAGGCATCCAGTCCTAGTTTCCTTTCTTCGAGCATTCGCTTCTTTCATTGTTTTGAAACCCTCACAATTGCAACAGAGCACTGCACCGCGCTTCTCTTTGCTGTTACGCTTGGTCCAAGAAGATTTGACCCTGATGCCAAATCCAACCTCCTTGGCATAGCTGTTGTAATAGTTATAAGCATCATCATATGATTCAAATTCCATTCCCACAACAGGAGGGAGATAAAACTTTCCCTTCGACCCATCAATTTGGTCATCAACATTAGCAATATGAGCATCTTTGTCATTCTCATACTCTTTGCCAGGAACCCCAAGCATTTGGTCACTGTTACTATCATGGTAGTTGCTCGGAATCTCAAGCAATTGGTCGCTATTGCTCTCATGCTCATTGCTTTCAAATTCAAGCACCTGCTCACTGTCATTCTCAAGGTCAGCACTGTCAATATCAAGTACTTGTTCACCATCATTCTCAAGGTCATTTCTTTCGACTCCCAGAACTAGTTCAGTAACATTCTCAAGGCCATTGCTTTTGATTCCGAGAACTTGGTCACTTTCATTATCGAGATCATTAGTTTCCATCTCAAACTCTTCCTCGTCATCATCCTCGAGCAGTTCTTCTCTATTTCCAGAACCTCCTTCGAGCTAGAGTGAAATAAAAGAGATGAAACTCAAAAACACTTACAATTGCCAACAACTATGATAAATCAAACCACTCAAACAAGTCATTTTTTCATAAAGAGAAAATTTATGCACATGAAAGCAAGAACGATAGCATATTTTTACTAGATGCTAATTCCATAACACCACTAGCAGTCTAAATTTAGATCTCTAAACGTGAAAATATAAGTATAGAACCTGATCTACTTCTCTCTAATGCAATTTTAAGGATCAAGATTTCTACCGAATCCACTTTAGCATCTCATTTCAAAGATTACATTGTATGCACTACCATCAATCAATATAGATAATTACATAAATGAAAATCCCTCAGAAAAAAATAAAACTAATTCTCATGCTCCAGTAAAATCTGGCCGATATATTGAATCAAAATGCATGAGAGTATATCCTAATCACACGGGGTGCTCATATCATTCACTGCGTGATAGTGCAATAATTTTAAAAAATAAAATAAAATACGAAGGTAAAATTTGAATGTCATCACGCCATCACAATAAGGCCTGAAGCACCATAATTCTGTATTTTTTTTTTTCCAATTTAATTCAACACCTCTTAATATGCTTTATCAACAACTCCACAAACAAAATTTCGTAACCTAATTTTCACAGGAAAAAAATGTTTTTAACTTTTTTTAGCAGACAAATACTGAAGAAAAAGGGCCCTAAAATATGTGCAGTACGGGAGTGTAGCTGAACTCAATCAGGTGGTTGAATAATTGTAGTGAAACGGCATGAAATTGGGGAAATTAAAAATCACTTACAGTTAATTGGATGCCGATGGTCCCCGATGAGCCCTCTCCGGCCGGAGAAAAAGCACCGTCGTCGGCCATGTTTTACGGAGACGTGAGCTTGTATCAAAGTCAAGAGGTTAGTTTTTACCCTAACTAGATTCTAGATATTTTTGCTTCTAAATCCTTGTAGTTTCTTGTTATGTGAAGTTTTACCAGTGAATGGGCGGGTAAAATAAGATAAATGGCCATTGAACTTTGCCCTAAATTTCATGTTGGTCACCAAACTTTAAATAATTTCAAATTAGTCACATTTTTCTAAACAATTCCAATCCAATCACCAAATTAGTCTTCCGTCTAAGATTTGGCTGAAATTCCACGAGGCTTGATGGCTTACTCTTGAATCACATGTCCTTTAAAAAGTTATTATTATAAAACTCATTTTCAATTTAGGTGCAAAATTATTTTATAAGGAAAATATGTAGTTGAAAATGAGTTTGTGAGAAAATGATTTTTTTTTTTGAAAAATGAGACACAAACAGGGGCTTAATCAATATTAAAAATTGGTTAAAAGATAAACGCGCGATCTATATCACTATATAAACTCAAATCTTGATAATCAATTCTATATTTAGCCCCTGTTTGTCTACCATTATCTCAAACTCTGTTTGCTGCAGTAAACAATATCCACCACACATTCATCCAATAAAATATTTCACACACAAACCAATAAA
>CAIGRR010329040.1:0-13927 GCA_903798365.1 Fraxinus sp. 1973-6204 | reverse complement strand
CATACCTGTGAAGCGCCCACAGTGCAAATAAAACAGCTGCAAACAGTGTTGATGTGTACAGTGAATTTGTTTTGTGTTTCACCGCAGTAATTCAGTACGATGAAAACATGTTTTCAATAAGGAAAAAAGCTGTTTGGCCCGGGATTCTTGCACCCCTTCCAACCCAAGGCAATCTTATCATGAAGGTTGATCCACTTACGAACTCCCACGTTTATAAATGGGTTATTTAGACAAAATAAGCTGCCTAACTTGGCGATTAGAGATACTCATGGACTAGATTCAATAGGAAAATTAGTTATGATTGACTTGATAAGTAGCACTTCGGAGTTTTAACTCCTCCCAATTTCTATGATGCAAATAAGTGCTGCCTACCAAAGATCGATTAGGATAATCTATGCTTTTAATTATGATTATATCTTGTAAACAGTACAAGTGGAGTATTATAAGGTACTCTTTATAAAATATTACTTATGTGAGTGTGAACTTGATCGGTTCTATGAGAATTTTATTTAGGCGAATTCTCTAGCACACCTGCAAAACCAAGAATGTTCATGACCGAAATAATGAATGCAATAGAAAATCGATGTTTGATATGAAAGATAATGTGTTTGATCTATTATCTAGGCTTGCAATAACGGTCGACAGTTCGAAAAGTTGCATTCACTGATTAGCCAGTGAATTCGACGGATTCTTACTAGGGAAGGTTCAAAGCGATAGCTACGGATCCTGATTCATTAAATTTTAGTTGTATTCTTCATCCTCTTCCTTGTTCTAAGTCGACTTCTTCCATTCATGTAGGGGATTGTTGAAATTTTTGGGTTATAAGTATTAAAATGTGTGAATTGGAAAAGCCTCAAATAGGTGTGTCGATTGGGCACGACTCTTTAAATACAAATTATGAATATCAAAGAGTTGTTTCAAAATGTGACATTTTTATAAGGTGCGATCTAGTCATCAATTTTGAAATTGTGTGATCTAATTGTTGGAATTAATTTAGTCATAAGATGTGACCCTTCGAAGAGACACATACAAATCTATAAATAGGACTCCTAATTCCATTTTTTTTACTCTAAATCAATTCTATATAACTGATTTCTAATTCTCTACTTTTCGAAATTCTTTCAAAATTATTTTTGCGTTCTGTGTTCGATAACTTTCGTTCTAAAAGAGTACAATCAAGCGTTTGTTAGTTTGGCAAAATTAATATTGTGTTGTATTAATTTTGGAAGAAGCACTGTATCTTCAGAGATGGACGCCCATTTGATCCTGTTAACACCCATGGAGGAAGCGAAGTATTCACACATCTCGCTTTATTTCATTTCCTCCTATTTTCTACGTTTGAATTAAGTCGTAATTTGCTTATTATGATGCACGTACTATGGTTTCAATAAGTCGTTATTCTATATGTATTTGCATACACATATTTTTTGTTAACGCAATATAATTCATGTACCAATTTATCCAACAGATAGCGTTTCATCCCTTTCAATCCGAATAAGTGGATGGGTATTGGTTCAAGTAAGGATCACGATGATCCTCCGATTTTCAACAAAAGAGATTCAAGACTCTTCGGATTTGAGCAACGACAATTATAGTGAACGAGGAGCCTTATGTCGAATCTGTTGAGAAGTGGCCCAATAATTTCGCAGGTGAAAAATTCCTGACGATGATAGCTTGTACTGAAACACAATTGTGGGCAGGACACAATTGTTTGGTATTCTTCAGATGCTACGTTTTACGAATATCCCCCACTGTATGCATGAAGGTTGAATGGACCATACACGTATTTCAGTGATAATACTTCCCACGGCAATTTCTTCTCATTGATAGATTCTGAGAGTGGATTTATAAATGTCCAGCCATGGTAATCTATTGAGAAAACTCTATCGATCCTAGAAGAAAAATGCATGGCCGCTTTATCAGTGGAGGGGTCGTTAAGCTTTTTTAAAATTATAGGCTGATCAAACTTCATTTCTAATCGCACATTTTATTGAACTCACAACTTTTATTCTCTTTTAACCATGCAGTTTATTTGACGCACCAGCATATATTCCAAACAAGCCGTTGAAGATGAGACGAATGTAAAGTCCCTATTTGGTAGGAATTAAAATCTAGATTTTAATATATGTTAAGTCAACAATTAATTTTTATCATAGATTTCATCAACTTATCAAAGTGTGCTAAAAATCTGATTTTAATCTCCACCAAACAAGGGCTAAGTTTGTCTCCGAAACTGAAAAGAAGGCATCCCCAAAATAGCTTTTGAAGCTGTCACTAGATGCTATAATCGGTGCTGCAGACGATGTCCGTGGAGTCGCAAGCTTAAAGATCAGAAGCATTAGCACTACTGAAAATGGAGTTGAGGCAAGAATATAAATCAAAATGGTTGTTATGGATAAGTAAATAGTACTTATAGATCAAGGAAATAAATATTAAAAATGAAGCAACGTAATAAGATTTTAACAACGAATTTCCTCCTGCCAATGGAAGACCACATTTCCACAACCAACAATATTTTGCACAAATTCCTATCATCACAAGTCATCAAAGAACCTCGATTTCAGCTTTCACTCCAATTCATTGCATTTCTCTTAGCCTCCATTTGGATCCCTTTTTAAACAGTTTTCGAGGGGAAAGTGATTTTTGGAATAATGATTTTTTGAAGGATGTTAGATTAAAAAGTGCAAAAAAATTTGATTTTACATGCAAAATATTTTTATTTTATTTTTTACTTTTTATTTTTTTGACCAATGTGCTATTGAAAATGAGTTTTGAGAAGAAGAAAAAAAATAAAAAGAAAAGAAAAGCTGCCAAAAAAGGGAGACAAACAGGGGTTAATTTGTTTTGAATTTTTAAATTGTAATCAGACTTTAATTTAGAACCTCCATATATTCTCAAATCATTCTCCACCACTGCGTTCTATATTGAAACTGATAGAATAAAAAACCACAAAAGGAAGAGAATAATCAGGCTCAGAAATGGTGAAAATAATCAACCTATAACTCAACATAGGTTCACTCATGTGGGATAGGAAAATTCTCAAAAATTCAGAAAAAGGGGAATTAATCAGCATCAAGTAACACGATCCATATGCTAGGCTAATTTGGTTATCAGAATTAAATTCGTACTCAAAAGAGTAAATAAGCTGAATCTGAAACACAAATCTGTTCAAATAAATCTCACGGCAACAACCTGGCTCATAGACTATGATCTATGGACCATTTTGCAACCATCACAACTATGTGCTTAACCAAATTGGAGACTCGTTGAATCAACAGAAAATAAACCAAAACTATTAACTCTAGAGTTTGACATGAACTTCGTATTTAAACTACATCATATCGAAGAATAGCATGACATGTTCACTCAGATGCTTAAAAAAAAAAAAAAAACCTAAAGATTTTGTTAAGACCGATAATATAACATGGTATTTCAACGTATAATTTTACTTGAATAAGAATTGTTCCATTGAGTTTAGAACATCACAATTTTTGTAAGGCATGCGATAGCTAAGCATCTTTTATTTTGGAAAATCAGTATGTAATGAATACCATTTGATCTACATATGTGCATACCATCACATGACTGTACTCGGACAAAAATCTGAAACTGAAGATGAGCCAAGTGATGATGAATACAGTAGATGAATCAACCCATGACTTTTGGTCTCCAACCCTCAATTACATCCTCAGTTTGAGCCCGTGTTTTGATGAAGGAATCCATTGAAAATATAGTCTGCAAAAAAGAAAGCCAAAAAAAATTAGGAGGCGATGATGGGTACATCTATATCTGAACCAACCTTGTAGAAGAATTGAACTGCCTCGATCTTACAAGAACTCATAGAATGATGTCCAACCCTAGATATCTCACGTTATTTTAGAGTCTAGTCTATTTTTGGAAAAGAAATAGTTACTTTAATAGGCAGAAATATGAAGTCAAGAAGGAAAGCACTAGTGGAGCAAATTGAAAATAAAAACAATTTAAGAGAGTTTGATACATTTGCAGTCACTGAACTTTTAACAAAATTCAAGTTGGACGCTGAACTTCATATTGTCTCAAGTTGGTTGCTGAACTTAAGCTTTGTTTCAAGTTGGTCACTACATCCACTTTCATTAGTGGCTAACGAAAAATGTGACGCAACAATTTCATGATTTGCCAACTGTCAACTAGACCATTGTGACAGCTTTCCAATTAGCTAAATTAAATACATGGACAAAACGAGCAAATTGTAACAAATATTCAAGTATAGTAACCAACTTGGAAGGAAATGAAGTTCATGACCACCATAAAACTTCGCTGGAAGCTCAGTGACCACTAACCTTTAGAAGTCCCATAGTTACAAGAGCATGATACACAATTTCTACATGGCCTCAATACTAAAGTTATTTGACACAAATGGACAAATTCTGAGTTCCTGTAAGTTCACTGATAGTTTTTGTGTAAAGGTGGTTAAAACTTTGAGTAGGTTTAAAGCACCTGGAGTACAACGCAACTTCTGGATCATTAAGAATTAAGATATAATAATTGACAGTGATTTACAAATTAAAGAGAGAGAGAGAGAGAGAGAGAGAAAATGTCGCAGGAATTGTCGGTACATGTGTAGTGGAAAAAAATGTTGAGCAAGTGAATTGGAAAAGCTTGACATATATCCAACCAACCTTCATATATGTCTTTAGATGGGGAAGTGAATCTGGGATTGACCACTTCTTATAGTGCCCCAAAGCAATCTCTAAATGGTATAGCTTCGGTCCAAGCGAAAAGTCAGCTGCAGATACCTTGTCCCCGTTGATGAACGGACCCTTTATAGAGAAAATCCGAAGAAAGAAATACATTAAGAGTGCATTTCATTTTTGGGTAGAAGTATCATCTAGTTGCTGATTTTGATTCTCACAAATGTCAAAACAATGTACAGAAAGTAATATATGAAAGGCAAAGACTTTCGAGGAAAAATAAAAGATTTTTTCGAATAAGCTCCAGCTGGATTTAATGAAGCAGATTAAGTTATTTTTTCAGAATTTAGGGTAAGCTTGTAGATTTCAATATTTTCACTTTATAGTTTACTATGCAGCCAAGGACCTAGGTGCTTTAGATCTCCCACTAGATGTAGCCATGAACACAGCAATATGCCAATATGTCAAAAGTGTTTTTAATCTAAATCAGTCGATGAGAAAGTGTTTTTTTTTTTTTTGTCAAAACCTGCATCCAACTTTATATTCAAGTACTCTCAAAGAACTGAAATTAAGACATTGATATGGTTAAAGATATGTCAAACGGCTAACATATGCATCGTTTTGTTAACTGTAAATCTACAAGGAGTAGTTGAATTTTCTTCATATAAAACCAAAAAATTGGCCTTACAAGTGAATCATCAACCTCTACTCGTTAACAGAAAGAATATTAAACACCATAAACCCAAATTCATATAAAATTAATAACAAATGGCTCACATTTTCTTTTAGATAATCATCGGAAGTTCTAGGTCAAATTAATCTTAGCCCCTTTTTGATGGCCATTATTTGGGAAAAACAATGTTTTGAATAGTGATTTTTTGGAGAATGTATAGTTAAAAAGTAAGGAAAAGTTTTGAGTTTACATGCTGAGTATTTTATTGTGTGAATATATCGTTGATGAGTATGTAAAAAAAGAATTTTCAAATAATAGTTGTCAAACAGGGGCTTAGTCTAAATCAATTAATGAGAAAGATTATTTTTTTCCCCTCAAACCTGCATTCAACATTATATTCAAGAAACGTTCTGATAAGAACCGACTTTAAGAGGCCTATTTAGTTATAAAGGAAATGTAGAATTTATTAATGGTTATATTTGTAAACTATGAAAGGAGTATTTGAGTTAAGCGTCTTCAATTCTTCATAATAAATTATCAACCTTAACTCGATACACAAAAGAAGAACAGATATGTGGCTCACATTTTCTTTAAGATAATCATTGAAAGCTGTCAGCTCATCAAGCAAGGCCTGCTCTGTTCCATCGCTGGGGTCTTTGCTCTTCAGAAAACCAATAAACGCGGAGAAAATCTTTGATCCACTATAAGAGTTCATAAATAGTATCAGAAATAATTTCTCCCCCACTAAACACACAATAATAAAACTAGAATAGAAAGCACTGATTACAAGTAATCCTAGAGTCTAGAGATACAGCTCAATTCATAGTTGATATGATTACGGTAACAGAGAGTAGTGTTTAAACTCCCTTGAATAAAAACCTGCTAATTACGCAGTTTATATGATTGAGAAAAAAAAAAAAAAAGCAGGAGAAAGATTAGCCAACTATCCCACAAATTAATAAATAGGATGAATTAGTCTTTTCCATTTTGGTGAAATCGGTATAATCCATTTTTCGAAGACAAGAAGAATAATTACAAAAATGTTAAGAGAGAGAATCTAAAAGCACATTTGGGAGTGTCTATAAACAATTTAAATTATAAATATATAGAAATGAGTGATGGATAAGTTGGTAGTACTTTTGGATCCTATGAAATGAGTACATAAAAAGTGGTTTGATCATTTTACCATCTAGCAGCTTGTTATCTTTCTCCTCTACTTTCACTTTTCCCGTCCCACTACTCGTGTTTCTAAATTATAGACAGATTATACAGTTGATATGTACATCCAAAAAAATTTAGTCCACATGATATTTTTAGAGTTAAAAAAATCAAGATTTGCATTGCTGCTGATTCTGATGTACTAGAAATTTCAAGGATTTTTCAAAGGGAAACTTGACTCGCCAAAATGCTGCACCAGGTCCATATATCTAAAAGATCAAAGGGTCGAGTTTCAATTCATTACAGGCCAATCAATATGGTAGAGAAACAGTTTGTGAGGTAGCTTCCTGTACAATAATAACTACTTTCAGAGACTCTGTCCGTCTCGAATTTCAAAAGAGAACCACGAACTATCAACTCACTCTGTAGAGAGCACACAATCACAAATTGACGTCAATTGGTCCAATTTTCACTAAATAGAAAAATTGCTTTGATTAGGAGGCTAGATGTGATTTAAACCTACCATTTATAATGTTCAAAGAGGTCCTAGGAATCATTTAATCTATATAAACCTTCTCTAAGCCCTTGTTGGTGCACATTAGTTTCAAAAGAATGCATTTTTTTGGTTGATATGATGGGGTATGTGGTTGAAAAAGAAGGAAAAGTTATTGATGTGATGGAAAATATTATTTTATTGAAGAATGTGTGGTTGAAAATGAGTAGAATAATGAGAATGAAAAAAATAATATGGATCAAACAGGGGCTAAATAAGCAAAAACAANGAGAGAGTGCATTTTTTTGAAGTGATGTGATGATGAATTTATGGTTGAAAAAGAAGAAAAAAATTATTGATGTGATGAAAAATATTATTTTATTAAAGAATATGTGGTTGAAAATGAATAGAAGAATGAGAATGAAAAAAATAATATGGATCAAACAGGGGCTAAATAAGCAAAAACAAAATAGATAATGATTAAGTGCTCAAAGTGTTCAAAGAATTCATTAACACATGAATTTAGCACAAACTAAGATAGTATCTATCAATTTCTAAGTGTGTTTGATGTAAAAATTTTGAAAATAGATTATGTAAAAAGTGCTTTTTCTTGGAGATTGTGTGGTTAAAAAATAGGGAAAATTTATAGGTCCACATGCAAAATTATTTATTAAGAGAATGTGTGGTTGAAAACTAGTTTTACATAATCTTTACCAAACGGGGGCTAAGAACCATATTCAATTTCAATCTAGTTTTTACAACTAGCCTTTAGTTAATTAAACAGAATTGAGACTCAATAACACATGAAGATTCTAATTGCATCCCTGTGAAGTGTTTATAAAAGTTTAAATTTGTAAATATATAAAAATGAGTGACGGATAAGTAGTTAGTACTTGTGGATCCCTCGAAATGTGAAGATAAAAAGTCTTGAGTGTTTATAAACATTTTATGAACACGAGGCAAACATAGGCTAAACTTTATATATATTAATATAAAAGCATACGAAATAAATAGCTAACAATAACATATAGACACAAAACTGGACAACCACGCAGTTTTCAGAACCATCCCCAAACATAGATATTATATTGTCCTCAATGTATTTGTCCAGCCCAATAGCCCATATTAATTAAAACCAGAAAAACAATGCCCAAGATTACACCCTTCCATCTTGAAGTGAAAAAGGGGCAATTCAGGTGACATCAGCAAAGAAGTGAATGAAATTCAGAAGTTCCTGTGTCTCCTAAGCTGTTGCCTTCACAACTTGTCAGTACATCCATTGATTTCTTGATGTTCCATCTTCTAACCACATCCATTATTCTCATACTTGTTCGATCATCGACAAAGAATGAAATGGACAGGCTGACAATATAGTATAATTCTTTTATGTTGCTTATCCAAACATACAAGTGTTTTATTATTTAAAAAAAATAAAAAATAAAAATTTCTAGTGACTTCTTTATTTGTTGCTTCATTTATCATAGGGCCACAGTCGGTCACTTTTATGGGTTGGGAATTGGGATCAATAGGTGGACCTCATCAAAAAAAAGTGATCTTTCTTTTCACACCTCAAAGCAACTGGAAGGTTAATTATCATAACCTAATAATGTAATTCATCATGCTACTAGTAATTATCATGGGCAAAGTCTTTACGAGAATACCCTTTTGCACCATCTCTTGATATCAATCAGTCTCTACTTTGCTAAAGCGGCTATCATATATTCGTCAAAGACTATCTTTTTATGTAGAATCGTTTATGACTATCTTAACACCATTTAAATGGTCCAATACCTCAACTCTTTCGGATTCCCCAAAATGTTAAAAATCATCAATTGTTATACCAGTAACTCTAATTAATCAGCCACTTCTAGTTTATTCTTTGCAGTCACTGACAAATGATCCTCCAATAGAGTCTAATCAAATGCAGAAAATGCATGTCTCAGCATTTGATGATCTTTCAGAACCATTTTGTGGAATCTTAAAAACCAAACGGCTAAACCCAATTGCAAAGCCATTCTTCCAAGACTTAGACTCTAAGTCATTTGATTGCATGGAAAAACTTTTATACAGACCTGAACAGCTGATTAATTTTGTTTTCATTTTCCCAAAAAAGGCAATGCCTAAAATTAGAAACTAGATGCATATTAAACCACTAATAAAAAATAATCCAAAGTAAGGTTGAATTCCTAATCCATTAGAAGTATTTAGAAAGTAGCATAGCTCAATAGTAAAGACAAGAATGACACAGATCTATTAGTAGAGGAACATTCAAAGACAAAGGCACATTCTTTCCAGAAAGACAGAGGCTTTTACATTACAATGCATTCTTTATTAGATTAAATAAACAAACTATGCCTGGTGTAAGCTCAAAGATATATCGTACACTGAAGCCTTCTCAGGAGGTGTTGCCAATGGGGGTTCTGGGAACTTCTCTTCCAGTGCCTGTGTGATAACATCTGAATCTGGAATCCACTTCTCATCAAGCTTTAGCAGAGGAACTTTACCTTCTGGACTTACTTTTAAGAACCTAGATTCAATATATGACAGAAATCATAGTAGATAGCATCATATGGATGACAATATCTTCATTCAACAATAAGCCATGATAATTACCATTCCGGTTTGTTAGCAAAATCAACAAGCTTCAGGTCATATGGGAGTTTCTTTTCCTCCAAAGTTAGCAAAACCCGCTGCGTGAAGGGACCTGAAAACAAAGTGAATGAGAAACTCAATTTTGGCAATCCAAAGTTCTTTGCATTCTCCTCAAGGCCATTCCTCAAGATAAAGGCTAAAAGTTTTCAGAGTTCATTGAGTTCTAAAGATTTTCACGCCAGAGACCAGAACTTACCTTTTAACTACCAGGGAAAAAAAGGCTAATTTTCAGATCATGCTTTATAAATGTCATTTACCTTTCAATATCAACACTCAAAATTACATTAAAGAAGTTGTTACAGGCTAGGTGTTTTTGCGAACGAATAAGAAAATACGTTGTTAATAATTCGAGAGAACAGCACCTCCCACAACTCAAAATGTTGAATAATTTTTTATCTGTTCTTTATTTCATGAACTTAAATACAAAAAAATCCTAAAGTTGGTTTCCTCATAAATGGTACCTAGGCAACTAAATTGGCCACCAACAAGAAGTTCTGCCCATATCATTAGGAAAGAATTTGGAACAAACATAAACAAAACAAATTGCATCTAATTCGGCAACATAAGATAAATTACATCTTTAAATAATCAACAAAACATAAAATAATAACATTCTAGCCCCCTTAAAAACACCCTAGTCCTCGAGGTGGGCTTGTCTTTAACGATTCTTGTTCTTTTCCAATTATAATTAGATATACTTAAAAATGCTCCCTTGATCCAACCACATTTTTCATTTTCGAAGTTGCTATTTGATTGATGAAAGACTCCTCATCATGATACCTAGGCATTTTTGCAGTGTTTAAAATACACATTGGGCATGTTTGAGAAAGCTCTAAGAACGTCATCTAGCGCATTAGTTTTGCTCCATGGACTAACATCAGCCGCTATAAAAGCAAAATTCATCCCTTTTCCACCTGTAACGGCTTCTGTCTTCTTGATGACTTATCAGTGTCAATTTTAAAAACAATTTTGTATAACTTGCTCCTGATTTGCAGTTCCTATTGCATTGGTTCTCAAGTGTTGATGTATCAACCTTGCCATCTCAACCCATTGTGAGACAACAATATGGTTTTGTTGAACTCTTTGGTCATGAGTTGAAATTGCCACATTGCTACATTGTTGAAACTTGGAAACTTTTAAGTTTCAACCTAAATATATAAAATTTTCTTTTACATATCTTATGCCATGGCCACTTGATGATGAATTAAACTATACATTCCACATTCTTGATATTTCATCAATCTTACAAGAAAGTTTCTTGACAAACTCCATTTTGAGAATTATTGATTCCACAATTTTTGGTAAGCTCTCGGGCAATTACCCCATCTTGGCTCTGATGCCATATGTTACGAGCTCAGTATTTTTGTGAGAGAATAAGAAAATAACATATGAACGAAATAATTTTCTTTTACCTATCTTATGTCGTGGCCACTCGATGATGAATTAAACTATGCATCCCACAATCTTAATATTTCATCAATCTTACAAGAAAGTTTCTTGACAAACTCCATTTGTTTAAGAATTATTGATTCCACAATTTTTGGTAATCTCTCGGGCAATTACTCCATCTTGGCTCTGATGCCATATGTTACAAGCTCGGTATCTTTGTGACGGAATAAGAAAATAAAATTTGAAAGAATACATTTTTATTACTTCGAGGGAATGTTATGACCTAATTAGGTGCAAATTGTTTTGTTTCTGTTTGTTCAAATTTATTTCCTAATGATATGGACGAAAAGCATTGTTGGTGGCAATTTAGTTGCTTGATAGTTGCTATTTATTGAAAAACCAATGTCAGAATTTTCTTGTATTTAAGCTCATGTTGCTCATGAAATAAAGAAGGGACTGAAAATAATTCAACCTTGAGTTGTTTGGGAGTTTTTAGTTTTTAATCCTTAAAGTATTAGCAACTTATTTTCCATTCCTCTATTATTTTCTTATTCCTCCACAAAAATACCGAGCTTGTAACAAAAGTATATTGAGCTGTTCACAGGCGGAGCCAAGGGGATTCTGGATGGAGCCCAACCCCCAAAGTTTCTACACATTCTTTTTCTATTTATATTTGAAAATAAAACAAAATAAAGAAAAAACTTTAGCTTATGGAATATGAAGTGGTGGTAGTCTAATGGTAAAGTTTCTACTTTTTACAAGGATACAAGGTTTCAAATCCTCCAGACCACAATCTTACAATTTCCTTTTTTTATTTGGAATTTTTTTTTTGCAATTAGTCGACAACCTTTAGGATCACTGCAGAAATTCATTTGTACCTTTAAAATCAAAATTTTCAGTCCTCATCCTTAAGTTCCATTTGAATACTTCGTCCTTTTTACATACTTTCATTAACATTAGTGTTAAATTTTCCTCGTGTGAGATGCGTGAGCTAATTTTTGGACACATAAAGTTGGCAAGATATAATTGACACTACACTTTCAATTATAAATATTTTACTCATTTTCAATTGTAATAGCTTTAGAATTTACTTCAAATGCCACTCTCGTTAGGCTCCACATTCCATAGTTCCGCCTGCACCTCAACGCTAAATTCAATGACCAACTACTAGCACTTTTTGCTACTCCCCTATATAACATCCTTACTTCAAACGTTCATCAATAAAACATTATTTATTTTAAAACTTACTTTCTTACTTATAAGTGATTTTTTTAAGCTTGGCCAAAACATGCTATTGTATTCCTTTCTTCTATGAACTAAACTTTATTACAGAAGAAAACAAAATCCAAACGAATTCCATGTTTAAACAATATAATTCACTTTCACTCACAGTCGCCGAGCGCGTTGGGCTTGGTGAGGGAAGCCTTCGCACAAACTTCAAGCGGGTCGGACGGTTTTGAACTCATTGTCACGGTCAGGCTTCTCGCTCCATTTCCAAATCCGGGTCGGGTTGACTTAATGGACGTAGTGAAGAAGGTCCGAGATGAAGAAAGGCAGCTAAGATGTTTGATTGTGGCGGAAAGGCCGGCAGCAGATGGTGTTATTTTGGCGGTCGACATTTGGGGAAGAAGCGGATTGTGGCCTGTGTGTGAGAGCTACAGCACAGTTCATTGTGATTCTAGCGAATACCATAATTTTGTGATGGGAAAGAGCCCAAGGGGCTAAGCGTACGCGTGACATTTTGGTACAGTCATGCTAGTGGACAAAATTTGTATACAAAATAAAATATGTGCAAACAAGATTTAAGTAATTGATTTTAAAAATAGTTTTTGAAATTAATAACTTAGGGCATATTATAGTTACTGTTTTCAAGTCGTTTTCTATTTCAATTTTCCAAAATAGCGAAAACGAGTTCTATTTCCAATTTTCGAAAACGTGTTTTTGAAAACAAGTTAAAAATTTACAAAAAAACCTAAAACAATAAATTTGTCGTTTTAAGTGTTTTCAGTTATAATCAAGCTAAAATTTATAAAATACATTTTGAATGTGTTCAATTTAACGTCACCCCAACCACCACTAACGCCGCCTGTACCACACCACCGTCGTTGCTGCCGCCGCCACAACCAACCACCACACAGCCGCCAATTTTGTCAGCCTATTTGTACGAGGAGATTAACCCTTCGACACAACAAAAATACTAGGTCACACCACCATTTTTATTGGATAATTATATTACACCACAAATTTTAATTACTTCGTCACATTGTAATAACACCACAATTATAATTTGTTTTCACTAAAAATATTACAACAAATTTATAAATAGGGTAACCCAGTAATAATTTAAAATAAAAAAATCACAATATTGGAGTGTACTCTCCATCCCAAAACAACCGTGCTGCACAATCAGAAACAAAATTACCAGAAATGCGACAGACTACTCACACAAGAATGGGGCCCGCACATTTTTTTCTTTTTAAATACATGGTGTGCTATCATAGACACCCAAAAATAGTCATTAAATTTCTAAAACTAATGTAGTATTGAAAGTAAGGGTCGATCACACGAAGAGTGTAATTCAATATTTTATTCTCCATACAATGATTTGGGGGGTTTTTTTGTATGCAAATAATTATAAGTGACGCAATAAATAACAATGCAAATTAAATTAACGAAAATAATCAAAAGATTAACATTGGTCCAAGTCAATATCCACCTTCGAAAATCCACAATTGATCATAGATGCAATGATAATTCAATTCATATTTTGAATAGTTATCGTTGGAATTGATTCATATTTCTCCTTAATTTTAGTTAGTTAGAAATCAGCATTCTAATTATCCCTAATTATTAAATAACCCCAGACTAGCGCTTAAGATTCAATTTAATAAC